>JANPWX010000087.1:2070713-2150316 GCA_024734555.1 Trochalopteron elliotii | reverse complement strand
CTTCCTTCCTTCCTTCCTTCCTTCCTTCCTTCCTTCCTTCCTTCCTTCCTTCCTTCCTTCTTGTCACTTGTGTTTTGGAGTAAGTCACACCTAGAGAACATGCAACCTACATACTGGAACAGGACTCCTAGAGAGCAGGTTGATGCTCCAAGTCCATCCATGTTTAAGAGGCATTTGGAAGAATGTCCTTAGCAAGAAGCCTTAAATTTTGGTCAGCCCTAAATTGCCCAGGCAGTTGGACTACATGGTCCTTATAGGTTCTTTCCAACGGAAATATTCTATTTTCTTCTACTCTAAACTTAAACCCTTCATACTTTAACTCTAGACAAAAATACCAATATCTAAGAGTCAAGGAATTGCATGGACACTTCTGGGAGAAGGCTTGGTAAGATACTTGAATTAAAACCCATAGAAACAAGTTGTAAGTGGAGGAGACTAGGATAGATTTTGGAGAGTAAGAATGTTTGCAAGTAACTCAGAAATCACAAAAAGTCATGGGTGTTCCAGTGATGAGGCTGTTCTGCCTGTCATGGGGAACGTGCAAAGGCATCAAAGACTACAACTCTGCATGAACCAGAGCATGTCTTGGGCTCTGCTCCTTTCCCCAAACTCTCTCTCTTTGGAAGAACATTGGCAAGTTCAGGGAAGCACTACAAGAATGAAAATTCTAATTTTCTGAACTCTATAGCTAAAGTGAAGTTCAGCTGAAGAAAGCACATTTCCAAACAGAAGTAAGTTGGACTGGTTTATTAATTCAGGAAACTCCTGTTCTCAAAAGGTGACTAGAAATCTCAAGGCAAATAAATCTCCAGTCAAATTTTACTGTTTCTGTACTTTCCAGTAATTCTCAACAGAAGAACTAGAGGAAAATGTGCACTTTATTTTAAGCTGTTTCTTGTCTTCTCTCATTTTCTTTCCTGCTAGCAGGATAGAGAGGAAGAGACAGAGACTGCAAAATAATCATGGTAAAGACTATTTCTCAGAGATTTTTCAAGCCTCATTTAAAAAACTCAATTCTCAGTTTTATAATCCAGTAACATTTGTTTTGAGAATTTGTCTCTTTTCCAAAACAGTGTGCCAGCAAATCAGGTCCAAACTCTGTATTTATCAAAACGACTTCGAGTTCAGCAATTTTTAAACTCTGTTAATAAATGTGGAATCTGTGACATGTCCAAAAAATTATGTTATTTGTTTGACATGCCTAGCAGTCCAGTGCATTAATTAGGGGCCTGACAAGTTTATGGGAAGTGTCATCTAAACATAGAAGAGCTCAAATCAGGAAACACTTAAAAAGACAATATACTCACAGCCTGAAATGGGAAGAGAGATTGTTGGATGAATGACTTAGAGCATGACTCAGTAGCTATAAACCTATCTGGGAATATTCAAGTCAAGATCCATGATTTGTATCTATAGAAAATACAAGAGTTGGTGATAGATTTCTAGATTTGCTTTGTGAGTTGGTCAGGGAAATATTTCCTGTGTGTAATGTTAGTTTTGCAGTGCTAATTTTGTTTTTGGATTTGGATGTGAAGACATGCAGGTCAATTTTAGTAGATGCCTCCTCTCTCCTCTTTCCCCCTCTTCTCCTCTGTGGGTGGGGCAGCATTAAAGCTTACTTGAGAATTTAAAACTTAAACTTCAAGCCATCTTCAAAAAGGAGGGGAAAAAAAAGAGAGAAGTAAAGCATGAATTATGATGAACAATTAACTGACTGCAGCAAAGTTTTCCCCATAGCAGGAGACTGGTAAATGTTGGGAAAACAAATCTTTATAATTATTGACACTTGTGCTGGAGCAAATCTAAGCCAAACCATTAAGTTGCTCAACCACAAAGAGATGATTAAAATGATTCTGAAAATCTGGCTGTGTTTTCCTTTTGGAAATAAAAGGTGAGGTGGAAAATGGAGTTTATGTCTGCATGTTCCACAAAACAAATCAAACTAACTTTTATTTTTAATTGCTGAGTTTAGGAGGAGAAAAGGGAAGCTAAAAAAAGGCCGTTGGAGTATTTCTGTGGTGATAAAATGCTAAACTGAATATACTGTATTTTAATTAAAACATCTGAGGCGTTTCTTCATTTTCCTTATAATGACAATGCTCAAAATGTTCAAGAGTGGGATTGTCAAAAATAGGGATTTCCAAAAAATCTTATCTACATAATCAGAGTGCCAACTTAGAAAAGGAATGGCAGCATTGAAGCTGCAGATCTTAAAGACGACTCTTTCTTTAAAGGCTGCAAAATAAGACAAATAACCTCCAAACCAAAAGAGAAAAGCTTTCTAGTCACCAAAAGTGAAATTAGTCATCTCTGAGGAAGAAAAAACCAACCAAATAGTTCCCAATATCACCCTTCATAACTGGGATAAAGCGAGTTTATTTTAAATGTTCTGAGCTAATAGTCTTTTTATCATGCCATGCACTCCCTTTATGGCTATGTCTTGCTCCAATTTTGGTTTCATCCATTCCCATTTCCAAACGACCATAACTTTCATACAGGCTTGCCATACACCAGATTCCATCTGTCTGTGACCTTGAATAAACAAGGAGCCTTTGATGTTCTTATGCACTTCAAACCACTTTGTCATTTCCTGTGATATATGAGCCACACTGTAGTGAAATGCAGTCATCACTGGTTTGTGGAAGTGCCTTCCTGCTTCTTCTCTTGATGTAAGTTTACCATAGAACAAATTTACTGTAATCTTTGTGTTAACTTGTGCTTCCCTACAGAGTGAGAAAGAGGTCAGCAAAACAGCAGCGGGAGGCTAGAAATAGAAATCCTGCATGTACAGCATCATGACAGCCAAAAATAAGGGTCTGTCTCTAGAAGAAGTAGAAAAACCAAATCACACAAATCCCATCCAACAAACATACTGATGATCAGAACAACTACTTCTTGAAAACAAGTATTACAAGGAATTTGTTAACTGATGGACAGATTTACCCACCCAACACTGCAGCTTTGTTGTGGCATTGTGTGTTCATCCTATTACATTTCAAGGCTGCTGTACTAGGCTGTTGGGTTTTGGCACTTCCAAAACGAAACAGGGATTATGTGGTACCATATGTCAGGCAGCTGAAGCAAAGGATTCCTGCTCTAACATGTTTGCCTTTCCAGTCTGGAGGGAGTGTTAAAACCAATGGAGCAGGAGAGGTGGGTGGGCCGGCACAGGGAGGGGACAGGGTGTTTTTCCTTTTGCCCCAACATCTCAGCAGTCCTGCTGCACTTCTGAAGACTCATGTCTGGATGTTTCTGCACCAGCCAAATGCAGAAAGAGTTCATCTTTTCCTCCAAGACAAAAACGAAAACACAAAGTAAAACCCTTCAGCAATTATTTTTTAATGCAAATGCATGTTTATTTCATGCCCTCAAGCCTTTTAGTCCTGGTTGTTTGTGACAAACATTCCACAATAGACTCTTTAAAGTCTGGCATATGTACCAGTCCTAAAAAAAATACAGTAGGAGACATAAGACAATTAAAATGAAAGACGACAACAACATGCTGCTAATGGTTTTAAATTATTACATTGTAGAATAGTTACTGGTACATCATGGAAGAGCTGTCCCCACAGCTCTGCACAAGCCTGAGCTCCATCAATAAACTAATCTTTATCATGTAATACATTGGTTTTCTGTTACAACGATGCTTGCACCATACAGTCCAGCATCCTGTAACTAGGGATAAAGGAATGATACAACTACACTCCAATTAGCTCATGTCTCTGCTTCAGGATATGACAGGTTTTCATGGTCCCCCTCCCCAGTTAATATCCACTGAGGAGACACCACTGCTTGACTTCCAACATGGAGCTGTACTCAATAAATACAAGATGACCTGCAAGCCCCAAGGTGCCCAGACTGAAGGGATTTGAAGTAACTTACAGAATAATCCCTTTCTTAGGAGAAATCTGACCTAAATAGCATCCAAGATGCACCATGAATTAGCTCCCAGAGGACCTGGAGCAGACATTGGTGTGGAAGTTGGCTTCCAGTGCTGGCTTACCTTTCAACACAACATTTCAATTTTTTGTGTAGTCCCAGTTCAATCAGGAGTCCTGAAAGACAGTATTTTGAAATCAGGATTTAGGCACCTGAATGATGGCAGTACTTTAAAAAAAAAGTTACCTATATACAAATAAATGCACAAAAATAACCAAAAAACATTTTTCTAACTTGGCAAGGAATAACAGTGATTTGTGGTTTTTCAGTATGAAATTCAGAGGTGCTTCAATGTCTGTTCTTTCTTTTTTTTGAGTTTGTTTGGGGAGGTTTAGATAAAAAAGGAAAAAGAAAGAGAGGAATACTTCATAATAGCATATTACCAAGTAACTAAGGGCTCTTCTGGGATGTAAGGAGCTGGCATTTGAGTTCCATGCTTCCCCCATTCTAGAAAAATGTCCTTGTCACTCACGTTCTTACCTGTTACTGGGTAGCTTGCTGCCTTCATACAAACAGCAAAGCTAATACTTTCAAATAAAGATTTTTAAAAGTCAGATTTTAGCAATGTGAAGTTCTAATTGGATTTAATAGATATCACCTCTGAAAAGCTTAATTTTTGAAAGATAAATGGAGAATTACATCCTCTACTTTAAGAACTGACTACCAGGAACTCCTTTTCTAGTTCTTCCCTTATGCAATATCTTTGCTTTATAAATATTTCAGACAGAGTTTTCAATGCCATTTTAAAAATAAAGATATCACATTCAAGAAAGACCAAGCAGAAAAAAATAATCTCAATGTTGTCCCTTTATGTTACTGTCACAGCAAGTAGCAGTAGCATATTTTTCTCCATCCAACTTATATTTATGTAATGATAACTGAGCATGTTAACTACAAAGACACTCCAAGCAGCTAAAAAAAAGTTACTATAGAGTAAGAATTTTTGAGCTTTATGGGAAGATTTTCGCACGAAGAAAAAAATTTTAATATAGCTTCTCCTCCTCCATGACTTAATTATCAAAAATGAAAACAGACACACTTGGCTTCAGGTTAACACCACAAAAGGACAAATTTTTTAATCCCATGAAAGAGACAAAACTCTACAAAGTTTAACTGTTTTATATTATTGAAGTATTAGAGAGGTTTGCAATTCTTAGGCAGTCCTGAAACACATTTGTAAGGAATATTAGCTCAGTTTTAATGGAGTAGAAACATTTCTCCCAATGTGATGTTGGTAGCTGGGATCATGGCAGGGATGTTTGCCTAAGAGCACCAAGGAAATCTCCAGAGAAACCATGGGTGTCTACACACACCACGTGCCACAGCCACTGGCCCATCCTTTCTAGAGCAAAAGAAGTAAGAGTAAGAAGTTCTACAGTAAGAAGTTAAAACCCAACCCCTTGCTGACAACTGATAGTTTTTTATCTGCCAGATCTCACCACAGCCAGGCTGAAACCCTCACACCAACAGCTGTGCAATGGGATTATACCCAAACACAAATGGGATTTTAGACCCTTCATGCAAAGTTAAGGATGAAATTTAAATGCTCTTTCTCAAAACGCAAGAGAGCTGGCTGAAAAAATTGTGAAAATAAGTCTCAGTACACATTGTCTAAACCATCTGAACCAGCCAACCGGGGAGGGCCAGGAGATTCTCTGATACAAAAAACCACTCAAGTCAAGGAAAATTATCAAGAAAGGTTCTATTAGCTTGGAGTGGAAATTTCCAAATTCAGCAAGACTCCGAAGTAAGCACTCTGTGGAGTAAATTCATGGCGTGAAAACACCAAATATCTATGAAAATTAATTTGGATGAAACTTATTAAAAATGCAAATTTATTAACTTTTTAAGAGGATACATTTAAAATATTGCAGGTTAAATGTTTATGCAACAAGCAAAGACCAAACTATTGTAATGTATGTTTCAGACAAACCAGAAATCCAGTTCTCAGAAGGATAAACATTCATAAACTCTGCAATCTAATTTTATACAGCAACAAAAACGTACAATAAATTTCACAATCTTATTGATCCTAATACCATTGGCATTGCCCCAGCAATTGATTTAGTCATTTTGATCATCAGGAGAAAAGGAAAGAGAATATAATATTTTAGTGGACTTCATAAATTCTAAGCCTCAGCTTTCAAGTCCAACTAATAATACAATAAACCATGGAGATTATAAATGGAACAACTAAAGTTTTGTAATTACAACATGGTTTATACTGTAATAATTTAGCAAATGGCAGACATGTTTGATTTATGCAAGATGCAGAATAGTAGGCTGTTTCTCATAAGAGCTGGAGCAATACATTTTCTAATAAGTATTCAGAACAATCAAGTTTTTCATCACAACCTCTCCAAGTGGTGACTGCTTGTCTGGCATTGTCTAAAATCAAGGGGTTGTTTTAAAAGTGAAACAGATCTATTTCCCATCTTTCTTCTACAGACTTCTGAACCCAGTGTTTATGTTTTTTTATCTATAGAGAATGAAATGGTTTTGGTTTTAACATGATAGTAGGGCCATTAAGTACTTAAAATAGGCACAATACCTAGTACTGCCCAGTCAGTCTAAACGGCTTAGAAACTGCAGTAGCATCATTCAGTTACTGGGTTGCTTTCCCACTGGCATGTGTGTGCAGGAGGTAACAGGAGAAAAACATTTTCCTGCTGTGCTCATGTATCACCTGCCCCTCACAGGAGCTTTCTGGTCTGGGTTTGTGTTTCTCTGCACCTCTGAAATACATTTTAAGGTTTGGGTTTTTTGGTTTGTTCTGTTTTCTTTCAGCAATACCAGCAGAATAAAAATAAAAATTAAAAAAAACACCAAACAAACAAACAAAAAAACCTCAGAGCAAATCAGGTACTGGATGTTTTGATTCAGTTTTAAACCTACCCCTCCAGCTACAAAACACCTTCTGCTGCAAGCAGACCTGATGAGCCCAAGAACATCTGTCTCAGCCACTGGTACAGGGTGGCCATAGCACTTTACAGGTAGCAAGAATTCTGTGGACATAGAACCTTCTCAAAGTGGCTTCCAGTTTGTTAAAGGTCAGACTTTTAAAATAATACTCTGAGAACAAGAAGCCTGCATGGCACTTGGTGAGTTGTACAGTCAGCTGGCTGGCAAACACCATGGCTTTCAGGAGGCTGCTGCAGTCTGCTCAGGCAACACAGCACAGGGTTGTGAGCCAAGAAAACATTCAGCTTGCTGTGAGCTGGGGATATTATGTCTGGCCACTGATGTCAAGCTCACCTTAGAAAACGTCTCTGTACTGAGAGAAAAGAAACCTTTACTCTCCTGACAACAATACATCCATTTTCATAAGTTCATTTTAAACTTAAGAAAAAAAAAATAAACCAAACAGCAACAAACCAAGGCAAAAGCAGCCCTGCAAAGTCAGTTTCACTGTGTTGAAACCCCCAGAGCTGTCTCCCCAGGCACTCTGACAGTCAGTAGAAGCTCAAACTCTCCTGTTGCAGCCCAAAATATAAATCCATCTAAAAGTCAAAACCACATAGTGTTGCAGGGCTCTGAGGAAGTCTGTTTTGCACAGCAGAAATCCAGCTACTTAAACAGTGCAGAACAAGGGAATGAGTCAGGACACTGCCCTTGTCCACGGGAAGGTTTCCATTTACAGAAACAAATACTGGTGCAATAACAATAATTCTGCGTGAGCTGCCTCTCCTGTTCAGTATGTCTGCTGTGCTCTAAGAAAACTTTTCTGCTAATTACTCTGTGGTACATTCTTATATTTTGGCCAAATGATCAAACTTCAGACAGATTTTCAGAGACAGTAAATTAAGGAAGTGTCTGATCCCCTGACACTCCCTCAGTGCATCACTCTGCAGCAGCACAGAAGCTGACAACTCATAAATGGGAGATGCAACGCTGTCCTGTGCCTGTACACAGGGGAAGGGCTGGCCAGACAGTAGTGAGCTGGGACAGCATTCAAGAAGCTTTCTAGTCCCAAGGCTTCACAGGCCTCATAAAATTTATTAGCTCCAAATTTATAGCAGCTCTTGGACAGAGAGTCATGTACAGTCTAATTCTCAGTGGAAAATCACAGTAAAAATTCCCACAGGAGAGAAGTAGACAGTGACATGGGATTCCCTAGCAGCATGGGAAATTCTGGGAGAGACACCCAAAATCTGGCCTGCTGTATATTCACAGTTCAGGACAGCATCACATGAAATACCTGCCTGTGACAGCAAGGTCTTGTCCCTTTGAAGGAAAGGCAGCTGCTGCTGAACAGTTCATCACAATAAAAGAGGCTGATATCACCATGGGCCTACATGAAATATCGAATATGTGACTTATTTCCACTAGTTGTTACTTCTAAAGTGGTATTCCCCTCCTTTTTTAATCTTATTTTCTAAGCATCTCTTAAAAAAAAAAAAAGCTCCTCTTGAGTTTCATCAGAAATGACTTGGATGATCTTCTGTTAAAAGAATGACTTTTATCCTCATTCAAATACATATTGTATTGGCTTAGAAACATCAAAGAGGCAATGTCTTTACATATTCCATTTCTAAGAAAAGAAAAGGAGTTCTCTCTTTATTAACATTGGTAATGTTGAATCTTATAATGAAAAATGCACAAAAGCAATATTTTTGATGAATAGGTAATAGAACAGCACTGAATAAGAGAGCATTAATATATTTTTACCCAAAAACTCAGTCAGATAATACATCAGGCAGGTTTTGAACTGAGATGAAGCCACAAGCAAAAATGAGGTCGGTGGTCTCCCGTTCCCCCTCCTACAGCCCAATATTTTTATTGACCTTGAAAATCCACTCCACAGTTCAAGCACAGCTTCCAACATGTGACTGTCACAGCCCACAACAAGCACAGCAGGAGCACTTCCTCTCAGGCCAGAAGCACTTTGCAGGACACAGATAATGTTGTCTGACCACACCAATATGCAAACATTACCTAGGGCAATTATTTGAATTATGGGTGGAAAAATAATGCAGTAGCATTTTGCAAGTAAAGTTTTTGTACCCATGGATATTTTCAGAGTTTTTATTGCACCAGCAAGTGATCTGCAGAAAAGTTTGCAGCATTTTCTGGTAGGGGGTGGGCACGTATCCTTTCTGTCTCTGCTATGTGTAGCACAATAAACCCTTTGTGATGTTCCTAAGAAAACCTATTTAGGGACTTGGATTTTGAACATTCCTTTCACTCTTTGTCATCTTTTACCATTGTCTTTAAACCACTGTGATAATGAAATTACAAAGGGCCATATAAGCAGTTAGACTGGAAAACAAAAAAGGAGAAAAAAAGAGGAAATTTTAAAACAAACCAGGCATGACACTCCCCTGCATTTTTCATTACTTAATTATAGTCAATAGAAATTACGAAAATCTAATATTAATTTGAGGAAAAAAACCTTATTTCTGTCGAACTCTAACATTTCTGTTGAGGTCTGCAAGAGGGATGTCATAGGAAAATACACTGTACTAGAATAACAGCCACATATTTTGGTAGTTGTGTTGAGAAAATACCTTCATATGTATGTATAGAAAAGATGGTACTTCATTCTTCAAAACATTTTAATTAGGCTTTGAAATTTCAAAAATCCCAACAAATCAGTGTTGGAAAAATCTAGATTCCTACAGTGACCCCTTCACACCATTTTCTTTGCTCCTCTGGTTTTACATAAAATAGAAATTTGCATTTGGGAGTGTTGTACACTGCAGTAGCAAACACATCCCTTCTTATTTCTTCCTGTTTTCCTTTACTTATTTTTCAATAAAATAATTCTTTCATAGCAACATTACCTTGAAAAATGAAGATATGTTGGGATCAGAGTTTGTATGAAAGAAAAGCAGTGGTAGATGCAGTGGTAGATGAAGAGTAAGGATGTATTAAAAAAAGCAGAGGAGGAGGAGCAGAGGGGCATTAGTGTATCTATGAGGGAGACTGATGAGAGACAGCATCCTCATCCTCATGAATCTCTTCCTTACCACACAAATGTATTTTTCCACAGAGGATTTAATCGACCTCTCTATTCAAGACCCACTTGTCTACTCATTTATTGGTTTTTTCCCTCATCACTCCTGTGCCTGAAATCACACCCTACAACCAGAGAACCAGAGCTATGGCCATGGAAGTGACTCAGCTGAATGCACTGGGCAGGTTCTCATTCCAACCATTTTCCAAATCCTTTGCCAAAGCAATGTTACCATGCTCATTATATTAACATATAAAAAAAATTGCCTATCACTCTCCTTATTTTCCTGTTCTCCTATATCTCTTTACTTGTCTTTACTATGAACAACACTCATAGCAAGGACTTTTTCTTGTCCATGCTTGGAGCTTGGCTCCTACAATGGCCTGCCACAGATAAATAAGACAACAATTTAATCTGCACTCAATCTTTGTGATCGATGGAATAGCAATGCCTTGTTTGAAGTGTGGTATTACACTTGGAAACAGCAAACAAGAAGTTAATTATTTTTTATGTTTGTATCTGTCACTCTTTTTCCTATGGATTGAGCCACTATCTCAGCCTGCTGACTCTGAGCTTCAGAGAAACAAGAGACCAGCAGGGCTGAACTGCACTAGGGCTAAAAAAGTTCAGACAAAGAGAAAGAGTAACTCTAGATGCCTATAACATCTGAGATAGTGGCTTGGGACACAGACATAATACTAAGTTACATAGGGAAGCACTGGCATTTTGGTAGTTATGGAGTTCAAAAGATGCCCACAGTCAATCAAATTGGAATTAACAAATGGAATGCAAACTGCACAGGGAGATGTGAGATGTGAGAAGAGGAAAAGAGTGCTGGGATTAGGAGCTAACTCAGAGCTGCAGTAGAGTCACAGGGTTTGTAACAGCTACTATAATTTCTGCATGAGAATAAACACTTCAGAGATAGGAAGGGGAAAGCAGAGGAAAGAAAAACAAAAAAAGGGAGGTGGCAGTCATTCCCTCTGCTTTTAAAATAGAAACCATTAGTAGAAAAAAGTTTCTAAAGCTACTTTCAAAACCAAGAGATGTAACAGCTCCCTGTGCTGTCATTATCAACCAAAGATTTTGTTTTAAAAAGGACTGGGATAAAATTTTCTTAACAATTATTCAAAACTCTACTTTTATGATACAATAAAAGTTATGAAAACAGAATTTGCACATGAACTTTTACAGAACTGTGAAAAATTAAACCACATGGGAAAGAGCCAAATGAAATGTTTTATATATTTGTGAGTACATTCACGCATATGCTCCAGAACACAGCTCATTCAGTACCAGCCAAGAAACTTGCGTGCTACAACGAAGGATTTATGAAAATAAAGTCAGGCCTCTCTTGAGGCTGGAAAAGAATGCGTTGTTCCAATGTGCACCCTTTCTGTTTCATCAGCTTTTGGATTCCATGCTGACATTTATATACACACCCCAAGATGCACATTGACACCATAACATGTGGTCTAAGAATAATCACCACATCAGAGACTGACATAAAGGACAATATTTGTCTGACAGAAGAACATGGAGCAAACAAAGCATTGACATACACAGACTTGAAGCCACACAAGGAAACAGACTTGAGTCTGCAATCACTACCCTCTGCATCTCACTGTTGTCACTCCCAAAAAATGAGCAGAGACAATCCATGTACATATTGCTACTGCTCCCCAGATATAGGCATTTCAACAGTGCCCATGTGATTTGAGTCAACCAAATCACAAATCAACCTGTCACTTTGCTAAATCCCTACCCATTTGTCTAGTGTTTAGGAATTGAACTCTTGGAAATATAATTACATCCAATATCCTCTCTTCCTGCTTCATTCCTGCTGCAAACAGGAGCATTGCAGTTTTAAAAGCATCTGCCTTCACAGCCTTGCTTTCTAAGGATGTACAAGCAAATCTTCCCTCGCCATGCATGAAGAAGAGGAGAATCATGGAATGGCTGGGGTTGAAAGACACCCTGAAGATCATCTCATTCCAATCTCCTGCCATGGACCTTACACTAAAGCAGGTTGCTCAGAGCCCCATCCATCCTGGCCCTGAACAGTTCCAGGGAAGGGGGATCCACAGCTTTTTTGATCAACCTGTGCCAGGGCCTCACCACCCTCACAGTGAAGAATTTCAAAGCCATGCAAGCAATTTGCAGCAAAGCCAGGAAGGGCAGCCAGGTTTTCTGGCTGGCAGGTGAGCTGGGAAAAGCCTCTTTGCTGCACTTCTGTTCTGTCCTGAGCCACAGCAGAGGTCCTGTGCTAGGCTAGAACAAGGCAAAGCACTGCAAATTCTCATTACAGACATTTTTCTAAAGCATGTCTCCAATTAATATATAATTATGTTTTCTTTTCAAAAGCATAGGACAGAAAATGCACAGTCCATAAATCCTATAACATTCAAAGATACAGCTCTGTCTAATTACTACACTATTACAAATGAAAGATTCCCAAAATTTTCTAACTGAAAGTGTTATTGCTATAGTTTTAAGGACAACAACCTAATGTGAACTCTCAGTTGAAGATGCCAACCATATTGAAAACTAGAAATAAAAAGCAACTTATAGCAATGAAGAAAAAGGCAAGTGAAGGATATAAACACACAGCAAAAAGCAAGGAAACAGAGAAGAGATAATTCACAAAATCCTACAGGCTAGAAGGTAGACTTTTGAGGGGTCTAAACAGAAAACAGCATTTCAGCTGTGATTTCAGGATATGAATGAGTAGGATACCAATACAACTAGCAAGCAGCAAAGTTCTTGAAGCAGGCATTTCTGGGGTTACCACCATCACCCTGTCCATCAGCAATGAAAATTTCAAAGATAAGCTCTCATGTCTTCCCAACTTTCTCGGCAGTAACTGCCTTCACATTATAATCATGAATATCATCATCTTTATGAACAGGAAGGTGGAAGTGCTGTTTTCTGTTTTGGCTGTACTTGTTGGAGACAAAGCTCTGGGTTTCTGTCATGTATGGACTTAGGTAAGGAATGTTTCCAATTTCTGTCTTCAAACTTTCAGTACTTTCTCCTAGACAGAGCTCTTTGTCCCAAGAAAGATGACTTTACAACAGCACTGCTGTAAGCTGATGGTCAGTTCTGCCAAAAGAGGACAGAAATGTTTAGGATTCTCACCCTTGCTCACATTTTATAGACAAAACATTTGACATGGAGATGGAAAGATGATGACTGCACTGAGTGTAGGTTATAGTAAACTGTCCTGCTTATCCAGACAGCTGCATGTTACACAGCTTGAATGCAGGATTTCAGCCGTGATTTCTGTCACTCAGTCACTGCTGATGGAAGTGCTGTGCTAAAATTTTCCTATATTTCAGCAACATCTAAAAACACCAGATGTGGTTAAAGTCCTGTGAGATTACACAGAACACAGCCCTTTTGTAAAGGACCAGTTGCCTTCATTCAGCTGCCCAGGGTTGGGTGACATGTAGTGTGAAAGTTGCTGTTACCCTCAGGGACTCACTGCCCCAAAAACATTCCTTGGTATCGTTGCTTTTTTTTATTTTATTTTAATAGAAGGAAAACCAAGTCATTGTACACAATTTTCTAAGATTCAGCAGAAATAAACCCCTGATTTTCTGAGGCTGAGGCCACAGCCTAACCACGTCGTAGATCACCTGCCCTCCCTCCTTCACTTCAGGCATTCCCTCAGCGGCAAACCCCTGCCAGAGCAGGTCAGTAGTGCCCATCTCCCCAGGTCACTCTTTTCCTTGGAATGATTCAGCAGCCTGAGCTCACTACTCAGGAGAGACTACCCTGACCCTTCACCATTCCCTCTTTTAGTCCCACTTCTGAAGGTCTCCTATTTGATGCTATCACTGCAATATTTGGAAGCCATGAGTTAGGCTGGGTTCTGCTAGCCAATATACAGCACAGCTATCATGAAGTCCAGTTAATAAATATGTGGGACTTCTTAGCTGGTTTTGGAAGCTGAGAGTGCTAGAAATTTATCTATTAATAAATGAAAATTAAAAATCTTTTATTTTCCTTGAGTCCTAGATTTGAAACCTTAAAAAAAATTCATCCTCATAAGAACTGCACAAGACCATCCTAATTTCACACCAAGGTTGTTCCAGTCTCTGAAAGATCCTTATCTTCTTTCCTTCCTATCTGATGTTCTGTTGTCTATCTTCATTATAAAAGCAAAAAAGCCTGTTACTAAATTGCTGAGAGCAGCATGATTATTTGTACTTCTGTAATTTGTCACGTACAAGGGGAAAACTTGCCATCATATTAAATTATGGCATTTTCATAACTACTTGCCACAGCCAGCAAAAGATTACTTGAAAGAAATTACTTCAGGACACCAAAACAAAAATTACTTGCTTTTGCTCTGTTAATTTTTCAGCTTGCCTTTTCTGTAGAGAGCAGAAGGAGAGCTGTCTTAGTATGCAAACATGGAGCCCAAATTCATGTGTTTATATACATCCTGTTTCTCAGATGTGCAGGGTGCAAACATACATAATATATATGGGTCAAGTTTGATTGCTTGGGAAGGAGGCAATAATGCAGGACTAATTATTTTCCTGACCTGATGGGTAATATTTTATTTAACTCCACTCCAGGGAAGCTAAACAGATGGTGGGAAAGAGAAATGTATTCTCAAAGGAATAATGCCAGTTTATGCAGCACCTTTGATTTTTGCATACACTCGATGATTGAGATAATTTAAAAATATTATTTATTCATTATGTTTTTATTTGGACCCCCAATGTAAAGGTTACATTTTCCTATTCCCCACCCCTTGCCTAATATTTGTTACAGTTGCATTTTTCAAACCATTTACTGTCTGAAGGGTAAGTAGAATGACACTGCTCATAATGTGCAAATAAATGTGAAATAAGCTAGTCAGCTCAAGTGGAATGAATTACTGTCACTGGTAAAATAAGGCAAGAGGGAACAGCTGCCTTGGGAGCTAAAAAAGACTCCAGCAGGTACTGCTATTGAGTGACTGGAATAACACTTACTATGATTTATCAAAGACCACTTGAAAGCACTTCTGAGGCATTAAATAGGCATGAAAAGAGGCTTTAGTGGCAACAGGACTATGCCAGAACTGAGTGATTCGGAGACTCAAAAGCTTGACCCAAACTTGCGGCCTATGAACGAGAGATGCCAAAAATCTTCAAAGATGTATGGACGAAAATGGAGAGTACAGTCAATTTTGAAGAGATGACCACGGAGCTACTGGGTCCTATTACAAAAACCTGATTGCAGACTGTGGAGAAAGGAAAAAACTTCAGTCCATGATTAGTACCACAGCACTGCACTAGTCCACCAGAAAATAGCTTTGTGTAGGAATAATCTCATAAATTAAAGAAAATACTTAAAATATTTTCAGCTGCAACATCCCTGTGGTCAAAGACAATTTTCTGCTCTCCCAGCTTTCACTGCTAGCCTGCAATTCCAGCAATGCCTTTGTGGCAGGGGCTGGCAGGGTGGTACCACAGGCACAGGTGCTGCCTCTGCCAGGCCCCTGCAGTGACAAAACTTCAGCTGGCACAGACCAAGGTTGTGCTTCCAGCTCTCACCTGTCCAGCCACTGCTTATTCTGCTGGTGAGGACAAAGTGTTTTGATGTTGGGCAAGCTTTAAGGATGGTCCTGCTCCACAGTGTAGATCCCATGTTGAAAGGCCTGGAGGATGGAGTAGCTCAGCGACAGCAGCAGCATTTGGCTCCACTGCAGCTGACCTCACAGCAAAGGTGTTTCCCAGGAAGGGAACATTCCAGACTGCCCAGGCCATGGCAAGGACTTCTCTGCTCAACATCAGGCAGTGCTTTGCAAGCCCCACAATACTCCTACAGCCTTGTAGCACCTGGTGTTTCAGCCCTCACCTTCTCAAGAGAGAGGCATTGCATTCATTTAACATTGCATTTTCTTTATAGAAAATAAGTCATTAAGCAAGTTATGACAGTGAATATTTTTAGAAAAGAAAACCTTACTTTGTGGCAGAGTTCCCAGCTCCCTGCCTCATCTTCAGAAGAATGGCCACCTAGAGATTGCTGTAGGAGGGGAAATCATTAATGGAGAGCTCTGAGGTAGATGGGGGAGGACTTTTTTTCTCACACTGCCTAATAAACTATATTTTACCATCCAACTTTATGATTTTCTGCAAAAAATAGACCTCTCCCTACTTCTCTGCAAAGATTTAATAGCAGCAAGTAGTAAAACAGTCTCACATTACTAAGACTTCATTATTTTCACAAAATATACTACTGTCGTCTACTTGCACATTATGAAGTGTTATCATAAAACAAATCTCTTATAGTCATTAGCATGAATTAGTGAATTTCTACTGTCTGTTCAAGACAATTGCTGTTATTCTGAATCTTAAAGACCTAAACCCCATCACCATTGTGCCTGAAACCAAACAATGCTTGAAAAATACATCAAACAAATGCTGATACTGCAGTGCACAAGGCCCATAGCATTTCCTTATATTCCCAGGAAGCTCTCAGAGACATCAGTGATAATACAGCAGTAATGCCACTGAAGATTTATCACAGTTTTATCCATAAATAGTCCTAAATGGCACAAAATCAAAATAACCATGAGGTCATCTTTCCATGGCTAGCACAACAAAGACAAAACAAAATAACCACTTTCCTATTGTTTTAACAGTGGGGAAAGCACCAAGATGGGGCAGGAGACCCTCCATGAGGTTGTTCTACCCAGGAACTTGCTGTTGGAATACCAACCAGTCAGCAGTGTATGCTGTGAGTGCTCTGAAGCTGCAGATGTGCTGCAAGGTCCCATTGGCACAGGGAGGCAATAGACGTGGGAGATTTGTACAGTCACAAGGCAAGAGATGTGACACAACTTGGTTTCTCTGCTCTGAAAAATCTGTTCTAAGAATTTATTTCCCATAAGTGTCCAACTTGAGAAATATAAGACAGCACTTTTGCAGGGTAGGCAAGTTTTATTTCCTCAGATGAGACATGTCTGTACAATTGCACATGCACAGACAGGACACAGTAAAGTCAGGACCCAACACTCCTTAAAAAGCAGCTAAACCTGAAAGCTCTTTATATAATTTTAATATACCTCAGAGTGTTTCCCCTATAGCATTATCAGGGCTCACAGAGCTTTGATAGAAAGAATTAGACCCAAAATCATGACAAAACAGTACCGACACAGATTGCCAGCCATTCTAGCAGACCACAATTTCTGGGAACATTCTAGGAATCCCCAACTCTGTGCTGCTGTGAGGGTACAGAGGGGTTTCTCTGGAGGAAGAACATAACCACTGAGCTGTCCTGTGGGATCATTGTCTCCAAGCACTCTGGAGAACAGATTAAAGACAGGAAACTTTTTTCAACACTTCTTTTTTTCTGGCATCTGCTTTCTAAACACAACACAGTACAAAGGCCATGCCTGTGCTGCTGAAACCAGGAGCTGCTTTAAACCACTCTATGTGTGCCTGACAGAAATAACCAAAACCATCAAATTATTCCCCCAACCATGATTTTTAAAAAGTAATTACATTGCTCCTTGAGAGGTTAACTAAAATAGGTAAATTAGTTGTATTTGCAGCTGATTGTGACAGGTAGGAAGAGCTTCACAACATGCACAGCTTTAGTTACAACATCTCTGGAAAAGTCCTCAGGGATTTAGAACAATGAGACTGTAATTTAGCCAGTCAGTCACAAAGAGCCATAAACAGATTCATAGAGACACTTCTGTATGCACGGCTCCTTGTATATTTTATGAGGGAAGCACTATCTGCCTTCCCTCTCTTTCCCTCATCTCTCTCTTCCCTATATATCAAGCTCACAAACAAAACAATGCAAGTGCTAAGAGAAAAAAAATAAATAAAATAGAGAGACTTTATCGACATGGCATTGCTCAGATCTTATAATAAATATAATTCCCCATGCAATTATTTATTTTCAAAGAAAATTCTTGTTTTCAAAAATACGAAAGACACCATCAGTTGTTTTACTTCAAGATTTGCAAGGTTCAACTAACAAAACTGAACAGTTGATACAAAGTCTTTGATGACAGCACTCGGTTTCCTTGCTGTAATTGCATTTCATAGCACAGGAGCTAATTTATATAACAGAAGGCATTGTTTATATGCAACTGCATTTTGCTTGTTCTGGCAAATACTTCTGTCCTTCCCTCATCTTTCAAAAGTCAAAGCTTCCAAGAATGTGCATAGATTCTCTAGGACTGGCTGGATATGGACTAGCCAGGAGATGTGCATGTGGGAATCACCCACAGACCCCTGCAAATGTTTACTTCAACAGCTTAGTTGAGTAGCAATAGCAATTAGAATGGGTCTGAACTGGTGAGGCAAACTTGAAATGATTCTCTGCAAACCCCTGTAATTGGATCACCAACAGCTGTTTAGCCTCGCTGACCCTCAGCCGAAATAATAATGATTTCAACTCAAAAGGCTTCAGTCCCAGAAGAAATATGACAAAAAGTACATCATCAAGTATCCACATCAGGGAATTAAGCATTATCTGACTATTATTCTGAGTCCTCTCTTGACTAGGCTGAAAGATAGAAAAATAAAATTTGGTGCCAACTATAGAAAATTTTGGTTGGGAAAAAAGAATGCACTGTACAATTAAAAGGGGGATTGTCCCTGAGCATACAGCTTGTCCCTAACCAACATATTGCCACACATCTGAACTAAAGTCCCTCACAGCTGACAAAGTTAATGTGGTATAAAATCCACAACTGAGAAACATGGTTCAAATCTAAGTAAATATCACATTTTTCTTCCCCTTCTCAGAAATTACATGTTTAGTGCAGCTTGAAAACAAACATGTCTGGAATGAGCACTTGAAAGGAAAACAAAAAGAAAAGCAAACTCATAAACCTGATAAACAGTGGTGTTGCTGGTACACCTCTTTTCTAAGGCTGCATATGTGCATTGTAAAGAACACTTGCAATGTGGTTGAACCAAACTCAACCTGAGCCAGCCCTGTAACAATTACCAGTAAAACTGATGTTAGATCTGACTAGACTGTAATACTATAAAAGCTTAAGCCCAACTCCTGGATCCTGTTGAAAAGGAAAAGCTATACTGCTGACAAATCAGCATAATGTGGAAGCAGTATGGAGGAAGAAAACTGTGATTCAAAAACATTGCAGAATACAAACAGAATTAATTTAAATAGAACAGCATGGGCATAGAGCTAATATTTAGAGTTAACATAACAATACAATATAATTACATCAAAACAGAGAAAGCCACAGGGCTCCAAGCTTAGCAGTAAATCATCTCACTCCACCTAGGAGATGCTGGAGCAGACTGCTGCTCAAAAAAGAGGTACCTCAGCTGCACATCAGCAGTGATGTGAAGAAGATGCCTTCCTCAGGGCTCTTTGCTGGTGCCTGCCACTGGAACAGGAGGCAGCTGTCAGAATACCAAGTCCTAGGAAAACAGAGGTTCAAGGTGTTACCCTTCTCAGCCCACTGAGCCAGACACATCAAGCTGATCTATTTATTGCATGACTCTCTCCTCGCAGGAGATTCTCACAGCGTTTGGTGTGGTGCCCACTGTTGGTTTGTCCCCTCCTTCCTCCTTCTGATAAAGTTTTCTGAGGTTGCTCTCAAGTCAAATTCCTGAACAGTTCTGGAATTATTCAAATATTTTGCTTGTTGGTTTGCTCGGTATTTTTGTCAGTTTCTCATTCGTTAGAAATTCTGTATTCCACTTATGGAGCAACACATACAGTTTGAATTTTCTCCCAAAGGAAAGGAAAATTATTTTAATTAAGCTGATAAACCAGCTATTCTCAAATATGAAAGACAGATTTGAATGTGGCAGCCAAACGTATCTCTTCTGGGAGTTATGAAGGACCAAATGCAAGTTCTTCTTTCACAACTAGAGCTAAAATATGATTTTTCTCTTTCTTATATAGCTCAGATCAAGCAACTGAAATATTTCTCCCTAGTCATACTTTATAGAAACTTTTGCAATATAATTTAAAAATGGCGTGTAGAGAAGACAATGCCCAAGAGTGGCTAACACAGACCACTGCCCATCACAGCTTTAGCAGCACAGTCCACACAATTGGCTTTCCACCAGCACCCAGGGACTGCCAAATGACCTGGGGGCTTCCATACACGTGGCAAAGGCACCCTAGCCCAGGTCTCCTTTCTCAGGACTGCCCAGATGCAATGTGTGAATCAGTACGTCACCATTAAGAAGATTTTAATGGGCTTTGGAGACATGTAATACTATTTATAATCAACCCTCCTAGACAGTTGTTTGCATACTCCTCCCTGATGCAGCTTCCCTTGAAGAGAGTTGCTACACAATCATTACAAATTGATTGCAAAAGAGCTAACAATCATGATTAAATCATTAAATTCTTGTCTACGCTTCAGAGAGTGGAGAGAAAATTAACTTCCCACCAACCTAATTTTTTCCTGAACATGAAATAATGATTTTCTGCCCGTCTAATTACAAAGCCAACATCTGATCAAGCCGGCATCCAGAGGGGATTATCACATGCACAAGTATTAGACCTCATTACCAGCTTGAGTGCAAAATTATTACATCTTGTAATTGGATGGTGAGATTTATATACAGATCGGCCCGGTTTCTGTAAGATTGTAATTACAAGCTTCGTTGGTTAGCTACTTATCACTCAGCACAGAAGAGAGGAAAATAAGCAACAGAAAAAGCATTTCATTAACCCATAACCCTATCAAGGGAGAACCACTGTAACATCCATGTCTGCATTAGGGAGAACAGCTAAATTCACAGATGAAACAATTTATTATACTCTTTGCAAATGGGATTTCATTTTGTTTAACCCCTAATGAACTATTTTGGTAAACTGTATGAGCAAACCATCCATTTTATAGACAACTAGGTTCAATATAGTAATTATAAGGGGTAACTGACTGAAATAAATACTCATCTGCTTAGGGGCAAGGTTATTTGATATACAATTGCACATAGATCTGAGCACTCACAATAGGCAGAGTAAATAAGGAGCTTGCCTTGGCTTGTTACAGAGACAGAAAAGCCCCTTGCATACAATCAGAGCTGGGGGAGAATAAGAAATCCTGCTGTGAGAGTAAGACATACAAACATACAAATTGCCAAAAGTTAAGATTATCAGGGTCTGCCAGGCCATGTTCAGAGCACAATTAAAAATGCTGAACATCCTGCACTGGTGCTTTGGGGATGTCAAGGTGCAGGTGTGTACTGAGTGGGACAGATATACACCAATCCAAAAAGTAATTTCTAAATCACATTTCCAGGCTTTTAGGCAGAAACTTCTAGGCCTCCTAAGCAAACTGAAGAGAGTAAGAACCAATATTACAGATACATTTGTGCCCACTTTCTGTTCCCCCTTCATTTTCCAATTCTGATGGCAGGATCTAAATGGATGTTTCTCACTGTCACAGTTTCTTTTTTGAATAAGCTTTTGGGATGATTATTAAGGAAGTCTGTCCTTAAAATAAGATTATTGCAGAACTATCACATTCTTTTTTCCTGTTTCCCCCCCCCCCACTCCTTTACAACCTAGAACAGAAAAAAATCACAGCAGAGAAGTCTTTATAGCAAACTTCAGGGATTTCCATTTTCTCTTGTATCCAGTAACAAGTTTCAGAAGGGTAAAAATCTTCCCACTCTCTTGAACTATAAGCCATTTATTTCATTAGTAGCAAGTGAAGAAAGCAAACCTGGGTTAGAACTTAAAAACAAACAGAAAAAAAATAACCAAAAACACACACACAAAAAAAAAAAGAAACAAAAAAAACCTCACCCCAAAACAACCAAAAAAACTTATCACCCAAAAAAAAAAAGAATGCTTAGGTGATCTAACCAATGGAAATATACCCTGGGTATAAAGAAGTGTTCTCCATAATCTCTTGCACTTTCTACCCAACATCCAAACCCAACACAGTAAAGTTCTGTTGTGGATTGAAGGTAACAATTGTGTAACAATGTGGAAATGCAGAGTGTTTCAAAAAGACAGGGGGTTTTAAAATGTTTCATGAAATATTTCCCAACTCAGTTCAGTTTTGGAAAACAACCTTAATTTCAAAGATCATTTTCATCACAAACCTAATTAGAATGGATCTTTATCTCATGTCAGCTGTTGAACTCTGATCGATTCCAGCAGAGCAGGGTAAACCCACCAGCAGCAAATCAAGATTATCTGCAGGGAGAGATGATTCTCCACCATTATTTCCAGTTGTAGCACCCAAACATTCCACCTGGGCTCCACATAATTCTGGCCACTGATCACACACAGATAACAGAAAATATCTACTCCAGAGGTCTGGCAGACAAGGGCAACTGATACAAGAAGTGCATAAGTGAACTGCTACCTTGAGGGGTTTCAGGACAATAATTCTTTTAAACACAAGCTCTTTGCCTGGCAGATACTTTCTTTGCTATTACTCTCAATCAGTATATTAAATATTACTATGTCCTTCTAAACTGCCTTTTCTCCGTCCTTATTGGTTTCTGTCAACCCTAAAAGTCAAAACAGATACATTCACACAAAAAGAGGAGACTCCAAGCACACTTTTAATAGCAACAAAAAGAAGAAAGTGAGGCTATACTTGTACTTCAAGAAAGAAAAGGTGCTTTACAGAGAACAAAGATATTTAGGAATAAATAAAATCCTAACTAGGTAGTCAGTATCATTATTAAGCGCTGTGGGAGAAAAAAATTAAATAACTGACTGAAGAAAAGACTTAAAATTCAAAATACTTGAGTAAAAACTATAAAAACTAAGTCTATCAAATGCAGGAATTTAGGTGGCATGATTCAAGATAGCAGCAGCTTGGAGCACAAGTACAGAATCCAACTTCTCAGGGATGAAAAGTGTTCTAAATTATACCACAGAAAATAATTCAATTCATTTTACAGTGCAATTTTTCCTCAGAGAACCGTGAAAATAGTCTAGTCTCCTTTTTGGGCCAAAACAACTATTCAGTAATGTGAGCTTCCACCTTGCAAGGGCAGCTCCTTTGAGAGGAAGAAAAGCAGGCAGAATTTATCTTCTTTGGGCTGAAAAAAAATTACACTGGCTCTGTTTCCTCTTGTATCAACCTGTCGAAGGCCCACCATATCTAATGTACTCATGGTATAAAAAACATGAATGTAATAACAAATAACAAGTCTGAATGTGTCCCTACAGTTCTCCTGCCTCCACCCCAGCAGTCCAGAGCTCCTGTGCTTAAGGACCTGTCCTCAGAGCTACAGCCCAAAACATTTGGCATCACCAACCCAAGAAGGGAGTAAATGGTGGGAGAATTCCAAAATCTTCTTGCAGACTGAGCATATAGAGAAACTTTGTGTTTACCAATCTTTATGGACAGAACTGTCAGCATGTAAAAATTGTCATGGAATACAATAAAATAGACTAACTTCAGGAGCAGGGAAAATAAAGATAATATATTACCCTAGGGCAATATGAAACAAATTATTTGGTATTTTGCATGCTTCCATCTTACTTCAGATCTTTCCTGTATACACAGCAATAGCCATTTATATACATTTGCACTTCACAGTAATACCAAAGAATGAAAAAATCCCAATTTGTAAAGCTGCCTCCCACCATTACTCTGGTGCAAAGGCTGAGATTGGAATTCAGGAAACAGAGGTACACATTTGTAAAAAGAGTAGAAGCAAAGACAGCAGCCAGTGTATTTAGTCTGCAACCCAAATAAATACTTGCAATAATAGTATTGGGTATTTTCTTTTTGATTGGCGTATTTTATATGCATTATTTATTAAGCTGCTCTAGGGTCATGTCATAGCCTCAATTTTTTGCTCCTCACATTTATTGCTATATATAATTTTCAGGTTAGTAGCACCAAGTAGTTGCAGCCATCACCTGAACCACTTTCTGTTAAGCTCTGTGCCAGCCAGACCAAAGGAGAGGGATGCACACCATCCAGGTAGGAGGCAACAATGTTGAACACTTGACAAGCACAGACTTGCTGATAATAGATTGTATAGACTGTATTATTGTATAGAGACAATAATATTGTCTCAGATTCATTTCCCCCAACGACTGGCATATGGAAGAGAATGGGAATACAGAGTAGTAGCAAAGTGAGTCTAAGAAATCTCAGATTTCAACAAATAGGCTGAAAAGAACTTGCACATTTGCATTTGCATATTCACACTGCTTAGATACAGTTAAGTTTTACCATACAATGTCAGCAGACCTTGTCATGCAAACATCCAGGATACTGAAAAGTTGCACCTGTTTCCCTAGAATGGAATATTTCACAGCCACATCATAAGAGTCATGATCCTTGAACATACCTGGGACTTTGACTTCAAATACACCAGACCAATATTCCCCACAACTCACTAATTTTCTCCAAATAAATTAAAACAGACAAATAGAAAAAAGAAGGTACTTTCTGTGGGGAGAGATATTGTCTAAAAAGTGTCAAGGCAATTATCAAAGTGATCATTAGCACTTCTCACTGTCCACAGCAGCAGACTGAATACAGAAGCAAGGAAGAGTGTGTCAGAGCTTTGGGGAATCTTTGGTACCATTTGATTGATTCTCTCTTAAATTCTAGGAATGGGAAAGAATGAAAACTGCCCTTGTTTCAATCACTTGGGAGCAGCAGCCTACTTGAAATTTCTTGTCAATCTTATTTTTCAACCAGACCTCAAGTTAAAAGTTGCAGTAGAAACCTGCCTTCTGCTTCAGAGCACACAAGGCTGGCACACAGCAGAGAACAGAAACTCCCTGCATTTGCCTCCTCCTACACTCTAGCTTGAAGCTTTCATAAAACCCTGAGCGAAGACACAGCTTCTGTTTGGTGAAGCAGTTTGCTTTCAGCTGCACAGAGTGGAAGAGTAAGACACTTTACTTTCTGTTCTCCCTTCTCCCTCACCCTCCTGATTTAATTTCCATTACCTCTGACACCACATAGCCCCTTACAGCCATGCTATAGGCAGCCATGGCATACTGGCAATACTTTCCATACTAATCTCCTTCAGTGTGGGTGGTTTCATGGATACAAAAACACCAGGGAGTCAGTTGCTTTTTACTCCCAGTGGATCAGGGAGCTGCAGGAAGGCGCCATCTCCAGTGGCAATTGCTACCACACCCATGTAGATTCTATGTGGTTGGACTATGCTATGCATTCACTGGTTTAATTTCAAGCAAAGATACTAATATGTCATTCAAAGATAGATACAAAAGCCTTCTAAATGAGTATATATTCCTTTTCTTTAATATATTTTAAAACGTAAATTTTCTTAACATGTTTTGATGTCCAAATTTTGAGTAAAATCACTAAAATCTGCAGGCAAGACAGGGTTCACATATGGTGCTGAATCCTAATCCAGGCAAAATTTAGTCTTTTTCCTTTTCTTTATACACTCTGGTGGTATTCTTTGCTTTCTGAAGAAATGGCATGGATTGCCCACTGTGTTAGTTTTTTCTGTTTCTAGCCTCTGTTTTTTACCTGGATTCTTTTCCTCAAGGCTCTGTGGGGAGTCCCTGCAAGTGATCAATATCAATGCATCCCATCCCATGATTCACACTCAAATTCTGTGATTTGGAGCAACTCCCCCTTCACCCTGAAGTTTGCATCCCTTGTTCTTTGATTTTGCTCCTTTCCGTGACCTACTTTGGATTGGGATTTCTCAGTAGCTTTTCACAGCTCTTCCAGAAAAGAGAATCATCTCATTTTATACCCCTTACTGCAAAAGTGAAATATAATAAATCCTAGCAAATCTGGTGCCTTTATTCACACATTTGTATCCCTATTAAATGCTGCCTAATAAATTCTGCAATGGAGGGAAGAGGCACTTATGTGGCACTTCCGAAAAATCTAACCAATCTAGCTGATGGGAAAGCATGATGGAATAGAAAGCAAGTGAAGAAAAACTGCTGCTTCCCTTCAATTTATTGGAAAACTAACAGCTAAGTCAATTCCAGCAATGCTTAGGGGTCCACAAGAGGAGTGGAAAGGAAAAGACATCAAATTTGCCAGGTTAAGGAAGGGAGGAATAAATACAATATCACAGTAAAAAAAAACCCTAGCATAATGTCTTTAGGTATGGTATTTATCTCTGGTTCTGTCTCTGATGAAAGAAAAAAAAAAACAACTTAGAACTCAAGGGAATGGAAAGTCCAAGAAAAAAATAGAGATGTCACTATTTGGAGAGGTGAGCTTGAACAGGAAACTAAAGTGCTGAGGACAGACAAAACAAACAATGGCACAGCAAAATCTTGCACTGCAAGAGCTTGTCATTCCCTACCAACAAGGAGTTTTCTCCAAGCCTTTGCCCATCTCTGAACCTCTGTGGCCAGAGCCCCCATGTTGTGTAGCAAGCCACCACAGCCGACGCTACAGGAAAGAGCCACTGGAGCACCCACCCTTCCTCCCTGCACTCAGAGCTTCCATCATTTGCTCCCAAACTGCTCTTTAAGTGACATTGCCTGTTAATGTAACACACTTGCTGGACTCGGTGTAATTTGTTCTTTTTGAAATGTCACTGCACACAGGGAGCTGCTGCTACAAACACAGACACCAAGCAGAGACAGACACCCCAGAGCAGCACACATCCAGCAGGAGACACCCACCAGAGCAGTGCCATTGCCAGCTGGCCTGATGGGGCAACTCAGACCCTCCATGCTCATAAAACATTTACAACTGCATTTTCAATTTATTTCTCAATGTCCAAAAAGAGGACATACCTAAACCTGAATAGGATCTGAAGACACCACAGCTTAAGGAAGCCAACCAACACACGCCCAAGTGTGTCCTGCCATTCATTCACAAAGCAACTAAAATAAAAATTACTGCATTTAGTGGTGGCAGAAGCACTATGAGCCAGGCTACAGCAGCAATGAGCTCTATTCACTGCAGCCCTTCATTATGTATCACTGAGAGAAATCCTGCTGCTTTCTCTGTTTGCAAGCAAGCCTCAAGCCTTTTCTCAGCAGCTGTCACTTGGTTCACAAAAAAAAGGCCTCTCAGCACCATGGCGATTAAATACCATTATAACTTTCCTCCTTCTGCATACTACAGTAGGCAATCAATATGGGCTTACATTTTATGAGACAAGGAGTTAACTTGTTCAATTACGGTGCAGACAGCTCTATTCTTTTGTAACAAGTAATCTGGGTAGGGAAATCGATACTGACAGGCCCGATGCACGCCAGCTAATTTCATATTATCCTCAGCCAATCGGGTACCTGCGAATAATAGAGTTGTTGTTACAGTTCATTATGGGGAGGTGGGATCAATATCGGGACAATAAGAGGATTGGCAATGCATCTGCTGCATAAGGAACCCTGAAGGGAAAGGAGGTCCCACCAGTGCAGCCGGCACGCTCGCATTTACATAGCCGGGGAAAACAAAAGTGCCAGGGAGGTCCCTGCTCCCTGACCTACAATTAAAGATGAAAACACCCCAGAACTGGAGCAGGATAAACAAACCTCCCTCGCCTACTGCCAGGATAAAACAGAGAGGGGGGCAAAGTTGAGGAAAATGTTAATAGCAGATTAAAAGACGTGCATATGCTTCATAAAATGTGATAACACATGCACGGCTAAATGAACCAGAAACAATCTATTATTTTTTGAAGCGTTACATTAATATACAATGTATGTTTGACAAAATGCAAGGCATGAAGGGAGAAAACATGCAGTCCTATCCTGATGGAGATTATATATATTTTATACGCGTGATATTTCATGGAGCATGTTTTCTTTGATGATGTAAAGTCCTACCTATGTTAACATTTATTATGCAGTGTGCAAATGGGGCACAAGAAAAATGAGAGCTTCTGGTTTTCAAATTAGGGGTTAGAGAGACAATTCTATGCTGTGTGTTTAAAACAGTTTGAGAAGTTAATAGTGCTTCTTGTTATTTAGTTGGTTAAGAAATACAAGTGGAATAAGAATATTTTTTAAATACAAACTTTGGGACGAAAAAAAATGATTTTTTTTGAAAGAGCTGTGTTTCTTCAGGTAACAAAAAATTAATTTTTTCATTTGCCCAATCACAGAACAGATATAAGAAGTATTTTGGAAGGGAACACTTGCATCTGACATTTAATACAATTTTTTCCTCTTAATAGGTACTAATTTGAGACAACACATATTTTGATTTCAGATGCAGCAAAAGCTTGTAAACTTAGTTGACTTAGAGTAGAGCTGGAGCTGTCCATTAAACCCTACCTTTAAATCAGTGGCAGAAATTTGGTTGGCTTCCCAAGGACAGAGATCTGCCTGAGCTGCCTAAAACCACATCCCCACCCGGGAAACATTTTTCAAAACACAAGTTTTATCACAGTGAAAAATAGAACATAACAGGATGAGCAGATACTGACTCTAATTTCAGAAGTGTGCTACGAGGATCTAAATACAAGGGCTTAAGTGTCATAATGTCCTCCAAATGGAATGTAAAAACAGAGGGCATCTAGGAGACATAAACTTTTTAAAAAAGGACTTTCTCCTGTGTACTAAGAACACATTTGTTCTTAATCATCTACATATCTCCATTTACACTTCCCAACTTTTACCTTCTAAAAGAAGTGTAAATAAATTCAGTGACTTCAACAATCCCTACTGGACACTTATCCACCTAAAACCCAAACAAACCACCACATTACCTGATACATTTTAACCTGACCATCCATTTTTACTCTTGAAAGGCTCATGGGTAGTGATATTTGCATGCCAAAATTAGGCTGTGTTGGCAAGGCTGTGCAGAACAGCTATTCCAGCTCTCATTTGGTGCTCTAATAATGCTCATCAATTTTGGAAAAGCAAAATATCCATCAGCTCAATTCCTCCTCTCTGCTCCTACTCCCTCCAAAATGCTGGATGGGATATGAAACTGTCATTAATACTAATGACCCTTTCAAGCCAGCCTTGAAAGAACAAGTATTTTGTTAACTCTGCAGTTCCTGTTAACACATTATAGCCTTTGGAATAGATTATTGGTAGCCTAATTTCATTCATTATTTATCCTGGGCATTTTTGAAGTCCATTAATTATTTTTCATCAAAATGCAAAACCAGGCATAGGGGCAAGGAGGAGGGTGAGCACTCATGTACATGCTGGATTCACACTCCACACTCTTAACTCTTACCAGGAGCTGATGTAATAAACACAGACCATGGGGAAGATTTCCTGTATCCATCAGTAACATGTGTCAAAGCCATCAAAAAGGAGTTGGAGAAGCCTCACTCCTAACTGAATTTATATTACTTATGTTAGAGAAACCGGCTCCTTTGTGCCATGGGGATAAAACAGCTACCATCAAACTTCATGGCTGCAAAATAACATGGTCTGGAAACCACCTCAGAAGGAGGCCACATTAAATATCAGAGAAAAGAGTCCTCAGCTGTGTGACACCTCCATCCACTGCTGATATCAAATAATCATCATTTTATTTGCCTCACACGTCAAAATACTGCACAGAATTCAAAGTAATATGCATGGAAATACACCCAAATGTTTGCAAATTACATCTTGTTAACATGGGAAAATAGCATAGAGGTCACAGAAGAAAGGAATTACTCTCTAAATGCTCAGCTATCTTAACTGTCAAGGTAGCAGAGCAGAGAACATGGAAGACTGATCAGCAGATCCTTATCTATCCTCATGCACTCTAGAGTAAAAGTAAATCAATTTATATTAGCTGGGAGCTACCAGCAGCAGCCAGACTCAGTCTCTCCAGGTGCTCTGGTAGTTGTAAGAAAGAAATATGTGCATTTCTCAGTAAGGGATAAACGGTTCTAACTTATCCTCAGAGAGCCTCCCTGTGCATCAGTGTTACTATTCTCCTGATAGACGCTCATTTCTTACAGTAGAGTGTCATAAATATGGACTAAGTTTTATATTACAGCTCCCAGGTGACCATCCTTTCAAATTCCATGTCATTAGAGCCCTTCAAAACCTAGTAAAATTAATAGAAGGGTGAAAGAAGGTTTTGTTTCAAATCCTTAAAACCTGTGGATCTGGAACCCTAGAGACACTTCCCCCACCCTGTCAACTCTCTGGGTGTCTGCAGTAGCAATATATATATGTTTTTTTTAAACACACTGAATCCTCAAATCATTTATCCACCAGAAACTGGGCATCAAACAGCCAGAGAGAGTTAATTTTTCTGAGACAGCAAAACAGGGCAGTATTGCAGAGAATTCTTCTCCCATAACATCACTGTGCAATGACCCCAAATCCCTCGTGGTGGAGGAGAACACGGGGTCTCGGGGCTCAGCACATTTCAGACCAGCTCATTTGGCAACCATGGTTCCAGACAAGCCTTTGTGGATTCTGCTTATCCCTTGGCAAAATAAAGATGATAATTACCCTCCTTTCATTTGATTCTCATAAAATTCAGCTTTACAATTGCTCCTGACAAAGGCACCTGCTGTGATTCTTGCAACCAAAGCAACAATTGATGCATTTGTATAATGATGTGCCATATAAAACGTTCTAGTGAAGTGCTAGCTTCACATCTCCAGCTTTGGGCACTGTGCATAACTATTTCTAACAAGCAGCTATTCCATTTAACAGCCACTAAATCCTTGGATATATTTATTAAAAGGCACTGAGCAATTCATGTTTAATTACTTCATAGAAGAAACAGAAGTAGTAGTGGAGGAAGAGTTAAATATGGTACTAAAAGGAAGAAGCTACAACTAATCACAATTAAGAGGAAGTCCCAGGCTATTTAAATGCTACAATCCAATTATATCAGGTAAAATGAATTACTCCTTTAATGCTGACTTTATATGAAGATACCTTCTTATTGCTCTCATTAATAATCATCAGACATCATTTTAGCCCATATTGGCTGCAATAACATTTCTATTAGCATCATGGTGTAGCAGAGCTGACAATTAAAATAAAAAATAAATCAAACCCAGAACTGAATAAATGTAATTATAGTTCAGAAAAGAGCTTTTATGACTATTTGATTAGTCAACTGAACAGTACTTATCTTTTAAATCTTAAATTTCAGTTAAATGAAATTTCAGACTTCTTATTACAGTAGTCCCTGAAAAACTAAGATACAGGCAGCAGATGCTTCCAAGAGTTATTTAGCTGCCTTAGTATCAATATGCAATATGTTACTTGAGAAGCATCAAGTAAAGTAGACTTAATAGGGCTGTAAACCACCAGAACAGAAGAAATTACAGGGGGCATAAAAAACCCCCAACCAACTAACCCACCCCACACAATGCCACACATACACAACCAAAACCCAAAAAAAGACCCCTACAGAAGACATAAGCAATCAGTAGCTCTCCACTGGACTCCACACACCTTTTTATGCTTGGAAACCTGACCATGAAAAGCCAACAAGGTATGTGCAAGACAAAATCACACATTCTTAGCAATGTTGCCATAGTCCATCCCATAAACTACAGGAGCAGGGAACTTCTGGCTCAGCAGATTTTCATGGGATATAAACAGAGGACACAGAATTGGGGCCAGTATTTGACTTGTTCATAACAAATACCAACACATTCTTCGTAAAAAACAGCAGCACCTCAAAGGGCCAGGACTGGCTGTTCCAGAGAGATGAGAATTTATTTATGGGCAAAGAGCAAAGGATTGTGGTGGCTTACCTAGAGCAGCATATGGAACACTGCCAACCCCTGAACAGGCAGCTCAAAGGGATGTGAGAACGTTTGGAAACTTATGAAACAAATATTTGATCCAATATGCATCACTATCAAATTTTCTCCAGGAATGTGTAGAATTTTTACTCCCAGTCTTGAATGTTTGATGCTGAGAATTTGTAACTCATTTACACAACAAAACATGCAGAACTGTTCTTTTCTTTTCCTTTTTTCTAAAAGGAGCAGGGAGAAGGTATTTTGATAAGAATTTCTATATATTCAAGTTTTTCATCCTACTCTGAAAACTATTTTAAACTTCTAGACATCAAGAATTTAATCTAGGGCTCTAGTCCCCATAGCTGTAGAGCACTACAAGTGGCATAGTCTCATATTTTCATCTTTTAGATGAAGACACTTTTACTAAAATCACATTTGAAAGTAAATTTCCACTGTTCCCCAGGGACAAAAATAACTTCAGTTGTAGAAGCAATTACAGTTTTGTTTTATGAAAAGTTACCAGGCATCAAAAATCCAGGACCAGAACACAAAAGTTTTTCTGTATTTTCAGGAAACTAAACTGCAATTCAATATAAATAGATGCTACATTATCATAAATAAGCACCGTCTAGAGAAAAGAAATTTTTGAGATAAATTACTAAAAAGCCATATTATCCCCAATTCCCACAGATCTTTCAGTGAAAGTTGGGTGTTACAACTCCCCTTTCAGCAGCTCTCACAGTCCTCCTTCATCACAAGACCCAGCAACAAGAGATACTCATTCATCATACAAGTTATTCATCTCATTAAAACAAATCCACTTTATAATGAAAACTCAAGTAGAAGCAACTGAATTTCAAAAGAATGACAGGTGTATCCAATCTGAAAACAGTGAATCCACATCTGCCTCTGGGTATGATGTCCTTTAAATTCAGGTGTTCTCAGATTAAAACATCAAAGCCACATTTCTACACCACTGCAGGTGAGTGACTGATCCTGGGGACTTCGAACACCACTCAGGGGACAGATGCCCAATAAAGAGTTACACAACCCAGCCTTGGTAGACCTGTAGTTTGGGGGAAGCAACTAAAAATGTGTATCCAACTACTAAATATTATGCAATACACTTCTTACAGGAGCTCTGCTCCACAACTGCAAAGGCACAGCTTCAAAATTCTTTTTGAGCATCAAAATATAACTTTAGACTTGATCTCGCACTACCAGCCTGGCTCCTTTTCCTTGCCTTTGGGATTCAAGTGCTTACCAGTCCTGGAAATACCAGATTATTCCTTCAGTTGATGAGCTGCCACCAGGCATCCCATTACTATTAAAAAGCAAGTTAGGATCTCTAAGAAGAGGTAGAGGAAGCCTGGACCATGCAGGAAAAGTTTTCTGTGTCTGTTCTACAACCAGCCAACAGCAAATGCTGGGCTCCTGCTTTGAGGGAATTTTATATCAAGTCAAAAATTAACACAACAACTTGCACATTTTTAAAACAAGATATCACTTTTAGAATGGCCTGCCTCCTTAAATAAATAAAAAATAAAATAAAAAATAATAAAAAAAATTAAAAAGGACTATATTTCCCATTCAAAATACACATCAAAACCCTGCAATACCCAGCCAGGCCACCCACTCTCCCCCACATCACAGGTCAGGTCAGAAAAATCTCGGATTGCCAGTTCACAACAGTAACTCCTCAGGACTGAACAACCTGCTGGAAGTTTCAGTTTACAGTAGCTCGAGTTTTACTGAAGTCTCAGTGCTTTTGACAGCAGGGCTGCTATGGAATCACAGTGCTGTCCCCTAAACTCCTTTAGGTCCCTATGAAATTCCAGGGCAGATCTATTTCTCTTGGTCCTTAACACATTACAGTATACTGTTTTTGTTTTCAGAGCTCCACTGCCTTGGTTGCTAAAAAACTTTCCAATTTCCTTTGGAAATGTTCAGATTGACATTAAAAGTCCTGATCCCTCTGTAATAAAACTATGAGTTGGAAATACCCAGTACAGTAATTTCTGGACTACTCATGCATGGATTTGAAACATCTCTAGATAATTTGTTTTGTATTCTACTGTTCTCCAGTGTCTTTTAGAGAGAAAAAAAAAAAAAAAGGTTTAGTTTCAATATAGAGAATTCTTTAAATCCTTGTGGCTTTGACTGTTGATCATTTTATAAAGCCACAGAGAACAGTTTACAAGGAGTCAAATGGGTAATCATTATTCCCCATCAGCAATGAGCTGTGACTTGTGTAAATTGCATAATAAATTAGGTATTTTGAGATAAATGAATTTACAATAAACAATCACGGACTAAAAAGCTCTACTTCTTGTCTCCAAAGGCACAAGCTCTGGTTAAAATCAGCCACAGGTAGTTAAGTGATTATAAACTGTAAAAATAAATCAACCTGATATAATTGCTCCAAGGAAAAAATTACCAACATATTTAAAATTTCAGCAGTGCACCTTTTCCCATATCCATTTGGCATTATCTAATTACCTTCACATTTCATTTCCATCAGTGATATGACCTGTATTTTCCTTTTATAACTGTCAGGGAGGGGGCTGGAGAGTGGAGTGGAGGACCACAGTGATAAATCAACCTCACCATTAGGGCCGAAATGGCTCATCGCTGCAGCTCTAAATCCAGGATTTATAAAGATGTCTAGGCCATATAGCACACTTGTGGACACCATAATAAATTCATGAGCACATTGCCAAGGCAAACCACTTCATTATGTGGCAGGCTGCTAGCCATTAATCTAGCAGAGAGAGATTCCTGGGAAACTGAGACTGCTTGGAAATTTATGCAGGCCTAAAGTTACCCATTTCATTATGGATTTAATCTGCTCTTTCTGCCAGAGTGCATGAAAGGTTTTTACAGTTTAGATCAAGTGCTTGTAACTCCCTATTTTATATTATTTCTTCAACAATAATGTCCTAATTTTCCTCTCAAAAACTATTCAAACTGAATGCCTTCACGCTTGCCTTCCTCTAATATTACACTAAATAAAATATTTATACAATCAATTGACAAAGAGCATTTTTTTCCCTTAAATGTTCCATTAACATGTAAATTTTCATATGATCTCTATCTCATAGACAAAATGTGCTTAGCAATGCCCACCTTCTTCCAGGCAGTTAACCCTTTTGTTGACTGTAAAGAATCCAGATCAAAACAGATTCAGTGGCCTCATTTCTAAAGCCCCTAAAAAGGTCTTGTATTTAAATTATTATTCATTGAAAGGAGATGTAGCTCCTAAAATAATTTGCATGCTTCTTTTGATGTCTCATTCTCTTCTTCTCATACACAGCATACAGACATTCATTTTAAGTCCAATTGCAATAAGTAGGGTATTTGAAATTACTATTTTCAACTTTATTAGAGAGTTTAATATAATGTCCCTAATAATGCAGAATATTCCAGGTGGTGCAGAGACTGCCATAAAATGAGATTAACAAGACAAACTACAAAAATAAAATTTATTTATAATGAACTGAATAATTGCAGATTAACATCTTGTGCAAACAAAGACTTCTTCACATTCCAGGTGACCCTGTTAATTTATGCCCACCATACTTACATTGCAAAGTGAAAAATTTAGGCAAAAATGGTTTCAGTGTTTTGATTCTAGTCCTGGTGACCTCCACAGCCATAACTTTAATAATACAAATTTACCTTTAATATCCATCTTAAAGACTATTATGGAGCAAGAAAACACACAAGAAAGAATATTTCATGTATGTAACATCTTCCTTTTATTAAAACTCTTCATTTTTCCCTTGTCTTAGATGAGCAAAGTCGCAGCTTGTCTTGCCCACTTCAGTTTGTCTGCTATCAGGAGTATCTGGGTTGTAGGAAATTACATGTCCAATACTCATCAGGTGTATTTTGGTGAATATTTGTTGTCTCATCTCTCAGATAAGCAAACTTAATAATAAAGCTTCTACCCATGCTAAAGTATCTTTCTGGGATCTTTGGAGTAAAACTTAACAATGGAGGAGACAATTTCAACATGGGGCCCAACTCTGTTAAACTCTGATATGAAACACTTATGTGGAATTAAACTACTTATAAAAACACTGTAAATAAGCATTGGTCAATTATTACACTGAGAATTATCTAACAGAGACACACTGTAGAAAGGTGATCAGATCACAAAAAACAGGAACATGCAAGGGAATAAACAATGAACTTTAACAGATTCAGCAGAATTCTATCTTTTTCCCAGCAGAAATGGATATTCTGCATCAGTTGAGGAGTTGGGCATAAAGCTACTTTTAACAACATTTTTAGTTCACTAAAAGTGAAGAAAGTAAAACATCTTACATATATAGTTAGCCTCAATCTAAAACAAAAAAAAACCACTTTGGAACTGGCTGCACAGGCCTTACCTGTGGTCTATTACATTCATAATCCCCAAATCACCACACTGGTGTTTTACAGACTGTTTCAGTTTGGACACATCAGACCTCTGAGAGCAGCTGTGACCATCTCCAAACATTCCTAAAGGTATCTTTGATACTGCTGACATATTTTAGGAAGGAACAGTAATGACATCTTTCTAAGATAAGAAAATTACTTTTTGCTCTGAGGTCAGATCTTTCTCCAACTAATCAATCTGCCTTGTACCTTGGGAAACAGTTCATATAAGCAACTAGGATGCATCAAACCTGAAGGAAATGACTTCTCAGAACTTCACTGCCAGTGAAAACAAAGCTACAATAAACACACATCTCAGCCACACACAGGAGAATTCCCTCCTGGACACAACTGCTTGGTAAACAAGAAGTTTGAAAACATTACATTCAGTTCATCTAATGAGTAGTAATCCATAACTGGATGAAGTAACCCTTCACAAATAGACCATCACATTGAAGACAAAGGTTCTTAAAATAAGAAGGGAGACACTTTACCTCTTCAAGAAAAGAAATTATTAAAAAAAAAAAAAAAAACAACAAAAACCTTGAAGCAAAATAATCACAATTTGCTTAGAAGTCACTTAAGATTATTTCTAGCATCACTAGATATCCACATCTTTCTCCACTTTTTTATTTTTCCAAATAGCATTTCCTTTATTAAAAGTGGCATTTAGACCCAGACTCTAAAACATTTCAGGGGCATTGACCCCAGATCCAATCCAAATCCAGGAGTCTCCCAGTCAGTTTCAGAAAAAGTTGAATGCTTCTCTGAAACACTCAGCAAGTCCCTCCATCAGACCCCTGAAACACCCTCAGGAGGCAACAAGTGCTCCCTCCTTTCTGTGCCCATTTGCAGTCACAGATGCCCAGACCCCACCAGGACACACCAATGTGCCTTTACAGCCGTGACCCACTGAATTCTCCTTGCTTTGGGACTTGTCACACAAGTAGCAAACGTTTTAGATGTTCTCAGAAACTTCAAGCCCAAGCAGAAAGTCTTCATTACAACACTTGTAATTCTTGTCTTCAGCGCTGTTATGGCTTTGGGAATGAGCTATTACAGAGTACTGTAACACTGTGTTCTTCCTGGGATACACCAAGCAAACAGGCACACCCAGATTTTCAAGACTTTTCATGTATCTGGATATAAAATAAAAATAAATTTCCACCAGCAAGCTGAACAAAATCCAGGGTTTTAGCTAAATTCAAACGATTTAGGCCAATGCAAATACAGGAAACATAATACAGTTTACCAGTGCAAAAGCATATAAAACTTACAAAATGTTTCTGGAGGCAATGATCCATGCTGAAATGCCAAAAATAATATATCCAATAATACACTCACAATTTTTTAATGTAAACACAACCCATTTATGTGCCTTAACTGGTATCACCAGCACTGCCTATTCCAGGTACAGAGAAACTCAGTAAGATTCTCTAACGTTTGACATATCAACAGTGAATTCCATCTGACTAAAGTGAAGTGCTTGGCAAAAAGTTATGCTTTACTACAGCCAATTCAATAAAATTCATGGTCCCAGATAGCCAGGATGGTCAGTAATTCCTCAGTCTTACAACCTGAGAACATGCCTGTGACAACCAGACCGCTGCCAGTGTGTGGAGACCAATTAAACGGAGGGCCAGGACTCAAGAACTCTTTCAAGTCCCTGGCAGCTCAATGGGCTCAAGTGAAGGGATGGTATGATTATTTAAAGGTGTTGGCTTGTGCCCAGCTCGTTCCTGGCTTGCCTGTAGGCTGTTACCCTCTGCCTACAGCGTGCTGGGCAGTGAGTTGGTGCCCATGAAGGAAAGCAGCCCTGGTGGCCACAGCAGCACTGGGTGCTGCTCCACATGCTGAGAGAGCTCGTAGAGAATTGTTTAGAGCAGGGCTGTGTCCTTTCAACCAATGCTTTATGGAGGGAGGCTGGAAAATCTCTGACAGACTGAGGTGGCCTGAATCACGAGCCCCGTGGTTTTGGGGTTGTGGGTTTTGGCTGAGGCCTCAGCAGTGCTGCGTGCTCAAACCCATGTAGGACCTGCATGCAAGAAACGAGCTCAGTTGACACTGATTGGTACTATTAGCTCCTTTGTTAAATATTGAATTCCAAAAAGAACTGCGGCCAAAAGAATTGCAAAAAAATGCAGACGTTTTAAAGAAACAAGCAAAGTGAACTTAAAGTAGTTTTCTGACACCAGCATCATAATTGCAGTTATCCCATCTAAAGTGCTCCAGACAAAAAAAAAGCTATTTATAGAGATTTATTACACAAAAAAATACCAACTAAGAAGTGATAAAATTTCCCTTTACAGAAGCCCTATCATCTGCCAAGAACCAACTGAGCAGCTTCACAAAGAAGGCACCTCAGGCACTGCTCACTTAGCTTGAACAAACTTTGGTGGACAGAAAGAAAGAAAAAAAAAAGAATATGATCAGAGCTCCAAGGTGAAAGCTGCCAACTCTTTCTTACCACGGGGTAGAAAACCATCCGAGTTTAAATACTTCATGTACACTGAGAGCTTTGCCTTTAAACTGTTGGCAGGGCTGGTCCTTGAGGTTGCTGAAGTTAAACTGCCCTGGCACTGCCAGGATGCAGCAGCAGCTCGTGCCAACCTCTCGGTCCCTGGGTAGGCTGATGGAGCCCAGAGCACGTGGACAGCACCACGGCCAGGAGCAACACTGAACCAATGTCACACCACAAACAGGGCTAATTAACCTGCAAAGGGGGTTTTCTCCCATAATTTTAGGTAAATTCTGGAACAGAAGGAACAACGGCATATATGAAATAGGTATATGTAATCTGAATGAATAATGTTACTGAGTTACAAAGTTTTCATGCCAAAGGGATTTGAAATTTGCACCAGATTCTGGGCTGCTGCAAAACAGCTTGATTCCACAACTACTGCTCATGTTGCAATAAGGGCAGCACCCCGGAGTAATCAACAAATTAGCCCTGGGGTAATGTTCCATGAACTTCACAGGGGGGAAGATAAAGTCATAAAATAATTACTGCCTCCATCAGCAAAAAAATACATGCAGAAACAAAGTTCTGTGGACTGAGGAACTAAAATTTTAACATATTTATAGTATTAATTATACAAAACATACTTTCCCTTTTTTTCCCTAACCCAAGGTTTAAAGAAGTCTTCTGTCCTGCCATAGTCAGACTTATTTTACATCTTATCTATGAGGCAATAAGACTACCAAAAGTATTCATGTCCTATGTTACATCACAGCCCCAGCTCTAAAGGGTAATCCTTAAACTTACTGGATCACCGGTGGGAATATTTTTCCAGGGAACATAGAAGTTTGAGCCTTCCTCATGAACCTTTTTTGGTGCAGAAAGGGCTTTAGAATTCATTCTGGTACTGCTTTTCTAACAAAGGCCCTGAAAGTGCATTTCCTAAATTATACAGGAAAATCTGCCAGGATCCACCAGGCCACAAACAGTCATAACTCTTTCAATCACAAAAATCAAACCATCATGATAAGCACAATCTGTGGATTTTATCTTTTGTTACTAAATCTCATTCTCCTTGACTGGAAAGAGTCTGAGCCCCCTCAAAGGCCTTCTTCTGCCCCCAGGCCTCTCCCATTCTCACTGGGCTTTTCCCACTGTGCTGGAAGGCCAAGGATGGTGGCTGCCTTTGCTTTTCCAAGGCCACAGTGCCAGGAACTAACGATATGTGAAATGTTCCATCCCTGCAGGTTTTCCTGCTCAAACATTTTCTAAATAAATAAATAATTAAAAACAACAACGTGCGCCACATCCGAGCCCTGAATTCCCGCAGCAGCTCAGGTCCTTAAACTGAATAATTTGCCTCAGCTTGCGTATTGCAAAACCCATTCAGCAAAAGATTATGGGCCTTTAAGTGCCATCCAGGCCTGAAATATGACTCTAGGGCTTTAGGATGTCAGAATTGAGAATTGCTAGTGAATATTCTTTTCTGGCAACACTAAAACTACAGTTATTTAGCAATATGGGAGCAGGCAAATGGGGGCAGGGGAGAGAAGGAATTTGACAGAAAGGAAAGACTATAACTTAGCAGAAACAGAGGTGCAGTTTTCATATGTGGCCACATTAATTCTTTATGGAATAAAATGCATTTGTGAATCAAAAAGCAGATGCAGATTTATATTCCCACTTAAATCTGCCAAAAGCAAGTAAATGAATACTGAGAGCTCATTTTAGTTCAGGAAACAATTTATGAGGACACGTAGGTGGGTGCAGGTACTCTACATGAGCAGTCTCAAGGGGAATTAGCAGCTGCTTCTGCTCTTCATAAGAAAGAATAAATAGACTAAACTGAAAATTAGCAACACCTCATTAAATGTAAAACCATCCACATATAAAGCAGCTAGGGCTCAATCCTTAAAAAATTCAAAAGGTGCAATGTAACATGAAAGCCAAAGGAGCTTTTGTCATCTCATCACAAATTATTTAGGCTTAAATTGTGGCATCTAGACAAAGCTCAGAGATGGAGCAGTCGTGAGCCACTTTCCCTGGCAAAAGTTGCCTTCTGACCTCAGGGTTTTTAGCCCTCTTCAGCACTTCAAAACCTCCATCTCACATCTCTAAGTCCCCACCTCCCTCCCTGGTGCAAGTTTACATCTGTATCAAGGAGAATCTGTCCAATGCATTGTGTCCAACCAGTACTTAAGGATTATTAGTAACTCCAGCTATTTCCAAGAAAGCCTGGAGGCTCCCAGGGAAGTCTGGCAATTCCTTTGGGGCTCCTCCTGTAACTGCTCCTCACTGGAGCTCAACTGAGGCCCCATAAATGCATCTATTTCCTAGCACAAACCAATTTCCATGAGTGTTGCATGTAAAAATGAAAATTTGGTACCAAGAAGTTTGTGAGCAGCTGCAGCTTCTGCTCTTCTATCACTACCTCATCTTCTCTCTGCTTTCCTACAAAGTTGGGCATAATCACAGACATGCTCTGTGGACTCATGATTATTTGCTCAAGAGCCATGCAGCAACAGCATTAGCACCCATGCAGTGGGAATGGCCTGGAGCCTGAGCTTCTGCTTGGGTTTCCTTCCCTCACTTTTCAGATCATACAAAGGTTTGGTTTGGAAGTCAGATAGTCCAGTCCCCTTGCAATGAGCAGGGGCATCTTCAGCTGGATCAGGTTGCTCAGAGCCCTGTCCAACCCGGCCTTGAATGTCTCCAGGGATGGGGAATACACCATCTGGGCAAGCTAGCCAGTGTTTTCATTATTCTCACTGTAAAAATTTTCTTCCTCATATCCAATCTGAGAAAAGCCTCTTTTAGTTTAAAAACTTTTGTCCCTTGTCCTGTCACAACCAGCCCTGATAAAAAGTCTGTCCCCTTCTCTCTCTCTCATAACTCCCCTTTATGGAAGTTTCCCCCTTGTTATCTTTAAACTATTTCAGGCACCAGATGAAAGTTTCCATAGAAGAGTGGGCAGTCTTCATTATTCCCATTGTGAAGTCTCCAACCTAATGGATAATCCTGTGTGGGACTTCCAGTAACCTTTAAACACACAGTTCTACTATCAGACCTTTCAGAGATGTTTCAGTTTGGGCTTGTACACTGAAACACTTGGATTAGTGTCAGGTTTGAAATTCCAGATCCCCTAAAGCTGTGCTGGGGTTTGTTTGGTTGTTTTTTTTTAATTCAAATCACAGTGTTTTGATCACACCGGAGATTAAGTGCTGATCACCCATTTCAGAGCTACATGTGACTACCAGGACCATATATTTGCCTTACAAAACAGCAACCCTTCTTAAACCCTTGCCAGAAGAGAGGCTGCTCTCTGGCCTGATAGAGCTCTTCCAGCAAATTGTGTTCTAAGGACAAGCTCTGGTCTCTGGTTAGTGCCAGAGAAAAGGTGATGCCAGGTAAATTATCTCTGGTACTGTGCCAGCTAGGTTTTCCTTGGAGAACCAATATTCAATCTCTCTGCTTAGCTTTGTATTGAAACTATAATACTAAGTGGCTCTTGATCTACTCACAATTAATGGACTTAGAAAAGACTGAAATATAACTACCAAGAAAAACTGACAGAGAATAGACTAGGGTTTACATCTGATATTAAATTAATCTTCATAAGTAAGAGAGCCAGTAACTCTTAATTTTATATGCTTATAAACAAGAAAATCACAACATTGGCTCAGTTCTGACTGCATATTAAACTGAATGAGTAAAGAAAAATCTTTTACTCAACTTTTCTGCTTTACTGTTATTTCGAATTTTCTTTCAACTCCCTCCAACAGGCTTTTGAGGAGGTTGGGGTTCTGACATTATTTCCTGACACTTATGGATCAAAGAAGTTAATAACCTATAAGAGGCATCAAGGAGAAGGTGCATCTTACAACCTGTGAGTCATTAGCAGCATTAGCAGCACCCTGAGGTGACAGAGAAGGCTAAAACAGGGTCAGCTCTCTTATGGAGCAGTTTCAAGATACAAGTGTGAAACGTCCTCAAGTGTGACAAGAGCAGGAATTCACCTGCCAACAGCCCATGAAGAGAGCTGGAGACTCACACTGGGGCAGAAGCCTCTCTAGCCCAAATGCATCTCCATTACATAAATTCATGCTGTATTAACAGCAGGCATCTAAACAGATGTGATAAGAAGTAATGCAAAACCATCCCTTACATAAAATGCGTAAAAAAATTTGTACCTTTGTAATTCAGCAGCAAATATTTCAGTTCAAGGAAACAGGAATAGATATTGAGTTTCCAAATATTTAGAGCTATGATTTTACTGAGCCCTGTGGTTAATGTTCCTGAAGTCATCTATTGTATGCTAATACACCCAGCTGCCCAAGTGTTTGCAGGATGAGATGTTTTACTCATTACATGCATAAATACCAAGGCCAGCAGGGACCATTACAGTCTGGGCTGACCTCCTGCATAAAACAGACCATCAAATTCCAAATGTAATATAATTAGGGTTCTCAAGTCTAACTGATAACAGCAGCAAATGCCCCACAGAGACTTTAAAAATGTGTCAGGCAAATTTACACATTGAAGGTATGCTTTGATGTATGTCACTGAAACATCACCAGAGCTAAGCTCATTCATGCCCAGAAGATCCTGGATTTTTTTTATTATTATTTTTAAAAAGCTATTCCTGACAGTATTCCTGCTTCAGGGAAAGCTACAAGGATGGTTTATTGCTCTTGTCTTTTCTTAATATTTTTAAGCCCCTCTCCAGGCAATGGCCCAAGATATTTTTTCTGGTTTTGTTATTTACTTGCCTGAAATGACTGTGAATATGGTGCCTGAGGCTTCCTCAGGCTCTCCAAGGACAGAAACTGACACAGCATTTTTTTTATTTTTTAACCCTCACAACATCAATAGCCTCAATTATGTTGGTTTTTCTCTCCTTTTTAATTACTTTTAGCTAAGTGAGTTTGGAAAAAAGCTCTCCAATTAACCCTTACTTACTAAGATATTTCAATTTTTATTAGTATTTAAACCATTGAATCACTTATGTCATCACTCAAATTGGCTGTGCTACATCTTTCTTCCCAGTGGAAAAATTATTCCTGGATAATCATTAGTGTCATCAAATTACAATTCCATGGAGAGCCAGATCATGTGACTATGCCAATGAACATATAATAGTAAAAGAGGAATGGCAAGTTGCCCTGGACTTCCTGGGGCTTGAATTTATCTGTTTTGGTATATTTGCTTGTTTTGAGGCTTTTTGGTAATATTTTATGGTTAGTTACAGGAAAGTTGAACTTCTTTCAGAAGTCAATAACAGAGAAAAAAGGTCCAACCCTTTTGGTACCAGTTTATTCTTCCACAGTGATACGACTGAGGTGGAACTGTGAGTAACACTAATCTTCAGCCATTTTCTAGCAGGGGCCAAACCACAGCCTGAGCTCAGCCTAAACCCATATCCTGCTTTCATTGAACAGGTACTGAAAATCATTTCTCAGGGTAATCTTAAATTTGTGTAATACTGGGTGGTAAGTGGGATATTTAAGTAAGTAATGTATGCAATACCATCATGAGACATGACACACACAATATTTCCCCTGTGGAGGCACTGATGCTTTGGGCAAGAATGTGGAAACTGGTAGAGAGAGTTGAAAGCAGCAAAGCCATGTGAATTATATTAGTTCCCATCCATTAAATATTCATGAACATGGACTGATATTCATTAATTTGGCACAGATCAAGCTACCCTGAATGACTAGCTCTGGACTTCTAGCCAAACAATTCCTACAGTTAAACACTTTCCTAAATGTGACGTGATTTATTTAAAGAGATGTTTTCAAAATGATCAAGTTACTCAGACTTTATGTATCACGTTGCAGCTTTAAAAACTCGGTGCCCCCCCTTTTCCCCTCCAAATTTGCCCTGGTTATGAACTCTCAGGGCTGTGGTTTATAGTGGCACTGCTGGGACACGGCTTCAATCAGGCTACAGTGGTGCTGTCAGGTGCTGCAGCCAATTACCTAAAATGTAAATGTTTTAAGAAAGGCAGCACCTTTTGTCAGGACCAAAATGATTTCCAGCCTCCAGTTCATTGTTTCAGTACCAGAAGCGCATAACTCAAAAACATTAAACATACAGTAAAACCATCACATGTTGATTTACACATATATATTGACTAATGCTATCAGTGGAGTATTTACCTTAATCAATATTAAAAGATGTTACCAGTGATTTAAGTGTTGAGTTGGCTCAAAGTAGTCAATAAATGTTTGCATTCATAATCATAAGCTTATATATTAGTTGTTCATTTTCCCCACCCCAACAAACAAATTTGGTAGGAACATTTTGCTACCAAAACATCATCTTATCTCCACTTATATTTGAGAGCCCATTTCTCAAACTAATGCCAAAAATATTTTATAATCCACACGTACAGTCACCTGCACCAGTTTCACATATAAAACCCTTTTTGGGGAATTATCACTGTGGGATAGAACCAGGTGCTGTGTGCTAATGACAAAGAAACATAGAAGATGCAACAAGTAGTTTCTAAGCAAAGTTCCTATCCTGACATTCAAGTGAGAGGGGATTTCTGTTACTCACCAACTCACCCCATCCCCAAAGCCACTGCAATAAGCTGCAACTCCAAAGTTGCAATAATTAATTTCAAGCTCACCTTTTACCTTCCTTCATGACAAACTCCTTTTAATTCACATCTTCATTCTATTCAACTTCAATTCATCATAATTACACTATATTCCTATTTCTGTAATGCTGTTTTTCCCTTCATCACAAGTGTTATCTGAGCCATCAATCATGATATTGTTTGATACAGTTTGCAAGAGAAGGAAACGATTTATTTTCACATGGGCTGTACCATCTAGTCAACAAAAGTAACTTTTAATTCTAAATCCAAACACCATTTGCACTTTGCAGTCTCATTTGCTGCACTGCAAAGTTACCAACAGCTTGGACGTGTATAGAAAACTAATTTTGCTTTTGCATGAGCTCATTCAAGTCAAATATGAATATAACAGGTCACTTCCCTTAAAGAAACTATGAACTGTCTTCCACTGATAACAAGCACAAAGATTAACAATGTACCTACCTTGTGCCTAATTTTGAAGAATCTTGAATCCTGCTACTCCCACTGATTTTCCTATGAAAAGTTATTTTGGTCATGTAGCAACAAAATATTCCCAAATACTCTGCAGCCCTACTCTTCCCAGAGTATCCCAGTAGTCCCAGGCCCCCAGCAGGCAACAGCCACACCCTCCAGCCTCCCTTCACAGGCCAACTCTGACCCCTGACTTGTGCCATGAGGGCTCCCTGTGCCTTGAGCCTGAGGCTTCTCACTGGACTTTCATGGCCTTGGCAACTTCCCTACCTTAGAAGAGCTGTGAAAAGTAAATCTCCTGTGTCTTCTCACCAACCCAGCCATGTTGAGGATGATTCTTCATGCCTCATTTTTACCAGACTTCAGGCTCTCAAACCTGAGATCATCCCAGGTGCTACCAGTGCTCTCTAAGTACTCAGGGAAAACCCCAAGGAATAATTAATGTTTCAGTGTTATGCCCAGAATGCCCTCTTGAAATCATGGTCCCTCCTGCACCAGATGAGAAGTCACTGCCTCTGAAAGCATTCACTCCATGGGCATGACCTGAGAGTTTTGTGACAAGACTCAGCCAGGAAACTGAAGCAACACTATCTGGGATCATAAAACTTTTTTTTTGTAGATGTTGTGTGCATCAAAGTGACACAATATCACATTTCTTATAATGCATGCCACACCACGATCCATGTGTGAGCTCACTTTGAAGACTTGGGAAACAACAATTTGAATGCACATCTTGTTTGTGGGGTTTTTTGCTTTGGTTTTTGTTGCTGTTGTTTCTGATGGGCCAGAGACAGTTTTCATACTCTATCAGTCTTAACTTGCAGAGGTGTCTTCCTCCTCAAACTTTTTCTCTTAGCCCTACTTTTTCATTCAAAAGATGCAGTTTTTTGTGACCAAAAAATGGCTCATTTCCTCAGCCTCCTGCCCAGGATCATGGAACTGTCTCAACTGCAGCAGAAACAGGCTGAGACTGAGGGCAAGTGCACGAAGCTCTTCTATAGCTGCAGCTCTTGGAAGCAGCGGGGACACAGGCATGAGTAGTGGTTTGGGGAATTGCCCCTTCAACTTCTTAATCGACTTTAACAAACCTCCTTATTTCCCCTTGATTTAAGGGACTGTTACACACAGTAGCTCTCAGATACATTAGCCTGCAAGTGAGGGTATAGAGGATTGATAAATCACAAAAAATGGATTTCACAAGGGATAATTCACATGGGCAGGGAAAGCACGTCCCTTGTGTGTCCTGAGGAGAACACAAAGGGAACGCTTCATAAATCTTCAGAATGTTCATGAATTAGGTTCTAACTTCAAGTCTTTTTACAACTGTAAAATGGAAAATATTTATACATAATAGAATTAACTCTTGTAAAAGCAATATTTACCTATTTACAAATTAGAGTATCTTTTCACTTCACATCACATTATTTGCAAACAAAAACAATTTCCAGCTCAAATATTGTGCAGTGGTAGTTCCTAAAAATACTGTGCATTTTTTAAAGACAGAAGTTGTGCATATCATATAGCATAGGCAGCAACAAAAATATTCTAGCCCAAACCTCAGCAAGACCCTCAGGTTAGTTTTGGTGGAGAAAACTGTATTGTTACAGTCTTTAATAAGTAAATTTCAGTCAGATCTCATTGCCAATGACTTGTCACTTGAATATCTTTGGATCTTTCCTCATTTTTGAGCTAAAAGCAGAAAAAGCATCCAGATTTAGCAAAGCAAACACATGAAAAACTGAATTGCAGTTTAATTGGATGCCTTTGCTAGATACTTGGCAACACATCAACAAATCTGAGGTCTGAATCTTCAACATCTATACACATCATGAAATCATTCTGCCAGTGGTACATAGTGAAAAGTGGCTATAAAATGCTCCCATATCACAAAGGTAATAGCTCACAGCACAGCAGGTACTAAATCCAGTATTAACTACTTATTGCACAGAGGGAAATGGGCTAAAAACACTTTTTAAGGAGGAACAGCAAGTTCCAATCCCCTTATTGGGGCTTGCCTAGAACTAAGATTGGAAAGACAACCAGGAAGGACTGGGCCAAGGAACTGAGCTTACTCCAATCAGGCTCAAACCACATGCTTGTGATTAGACATTGGAAATAATCCTTTTTGACCCCAGTAAAGCTACACCATGTGTGAATCTTTGGGGCTAGGCTGTAATCTGCTTGCTGGCTTGCTTATTGTCAATCCTGGAGAGGTGGGAGTGGGAATGAGAAGACTTGGAAAGGACAATCACAATTCTCAATAGCCAAGAGGTCTGCTCTGTTGTTTCCAGTTGCCATAATTTCTGTGGAAACATTCTGGGTAAATAAGAGTCAGATCCACAGCAACTGGCTCTTGCATGCAGTGAGGTTTTGAAGCCCATGGCATGTTCTGGAGCACCAAGCACAGCTTTACTGGAGCACTGCTGAGCCAGGGGATGTGGCTGCAGTTGCACATACTCTTTTCTGTTTCTGCCTTAAGACAAATTAAGGCAACATTTGGCCCAGATATCAGGTAGGGAGTCAAATTAGGAGAGATGGATTTGTTCTCTAGACAGAAGACCCCTTAATACAAAATAATATATATGCACCCATTTATAACAGGTGTTTAATCTGCGACAGCTTTTCTGGCCCATGGAAATTCTATAGCTTTCTTTCTTCCTTGTCACCGTTATAATATTTTTAAATGCTGTTTTTCTTTCCCCCACTAAAAGGAAAACATTTCTCAGAAGCAGTAGTGGGCTGTTAGGGCTATAAAACAAGTTTGCACAGACCTGTAACACGTTGAGCCACAAGACATGACACAGTGTGTTTTATGGGGCAATTAATACTTGCCTTGGGAGCACTGTGAGGTATGAAGCCCTGTCAAACTCACCCTGGTATATCTGAATGCAAGTTGTAAAGCTAAGTTTTGCTTCTTGAAAAGTAAATATGTTTTTTAACTTGCCCCAGCTAAAGAATGGAACCTTTCCTCCAGGAGCCAAGCTCAGAGCAGAGGAACACCAGGAAGGAACACTAACAGTAGAAGACACCAATTTCTAACCTACATTTACATTCTGTTGTCTCGATTTCTGGGATAATATTGTTGCATTTCCCAACACACCCTCACTTCACTAACATCTTCTGCTATGGGTCCTGTTCCACAGTTTGTCCTGTAGTCTTACAGATACTCCTCAGAGCATTTCCTATGTGCATCCCAGTGCCAGCATTTATTATACAAGGGCAGGGCACAGGGCTGTCACATGATCTGCAGCAGTTACAGCCCTGTTAAAATAGCTGGCCTTGGTGCACATTCATATTTTATAGTCCTTATTGGCTTGAGCTGTTGCAGGGTTTGGGGAAGGCAGTTGCAGTTTGGCAGGGGGCAACCCCAGAGAGCCTCCCCTCTCCCTGTGAGAGGGAGCCAGGCTGTCAGATTTATAAAGCACTTCCAGTCACAGTGTGCACAGGCACAGCAGATTCTGCACAACTGCTACAAGTCTCCAGCAACAGCCTGACTCCCACTGTGCTGCACAGCACCAGCCCTTACCCCTCCTGTGGTGTTTTGGAACAGCCCAGCAGGGTTAAAGAGACCTGGAACAACTGCAGCAAGCATCACCCCTCACTCCACTGCTGAAATTCCTGAAATACGAGGGGATGTAGGCAGTGTTGATATACATAGATGCACTCTGAAAGCACTGCAATGCAGGGCAACATTCACAAGTTAAAAACTCACTGAAACAAAAGTAAATATCACAATGCAAAACTCACTGAAGTTGTAGCAGAGTACAAGTAATTTATTCCTCACGGGATGTATTGTACTGGGAGTGAGAAGCAAGAATGGAGTTCTAAAACTCCCAAGACTTACAAGGGATCAAGTCTTCTCAGGGCCAGATCCTCAGCTGCTGTAAATCAGCACTGTCTTATGAAGTCCATTATTGTATCAAAACCGAGGCCCTGGGCTTTCACACCTCCAATCAGGATCCTCACATGCCGGTGTTCTGATGATTAAACCTCTAGAGCTGTGAAAAAATACAGTTTACTCTGGAATGTCATACAGAGTTCTTTGCTAGTCTTGCTGTTTGAGATGTAAAATGTTTTTTTTTTCATTGAGGGGTTGCTTTGGTGATTTGGATTTTTTTTTTGTTAAAAAAAAAGAACTCTTTAAATGCAAGTTTCTTTTAAAAGCATTAGAAATAAATGCCAGAAGAAACAGCCTTAATAGGAGGAAACAAGCAACAGTTTGCTGCCAACTTTTTATTAAACACAAATACTTTTTCAACTAAAGATTATTTGATGGGTATGGGGAGAATGCAAAAACTTTTAGGGCACCGATTGTAGCCATGTCTTCTGAATTTTAAGTTTAGCAAATAAAGAATTAGGTATTACCTACATGATTCACTAGTGCTTTTAAGTAATGCCCACACAAAGCACCTCCATCCAGCTACAAAGACTGAAGCATGACCAAAAAATCTTGAAAAACAAACTCCCTCTACACTCGTGTACAACTTAAAATGTGAATATTTTGACTGGTTAGGGGCTTTTTCACTATTATTATCCAGAGAAAGAGAGGTTTATGTACTAATATGGAGCAGCTCTTGTGCATTTCTACCAAACTTTCATTGGTGTCCAAGATCTTTTCTTCATAAAACACATTGAGGAGACATATTACAGTAGCACACATAGTACCTCTGCTGAAGCAGGACTTTGTGCAAGGCTCTAGCCATGTTCATTTTGTAAATGGAATGTAGAAAGTTGTATCATTCATCCACAACAATGGGACTTACGGTGGCAGACTGGAGACCAACCGAAACCAGGTCTGAAATACCAGTTTACCTTCTTAAGCCCCAAATCCCTCTGTCCTGAGATTCAGAGCAGCAGTTCTCACCAAAGAGGTCCCAGATCTGCCCCAGTGACAGGCACATGACCACTGCTCTGGGCTGTAACAAGAGAGATACTACTGGTAATAGCAAGGTTACAAAGACAGTGCAAGTTTCCAGATAGAGATATTTGTCTCCATTAACCTGCCACCATGGTCACTAATCACAGTCACATTAAATAGATGTCAAGGAATATCAATTTCTTTGATTTCTGAGGGCAAATTAAACCAAAATGTAGGGATTACAATTCCAGCACTTTTCCACAATAGGTTAGCATCTACATTCCTCCTGCATCCCATTAGACATTTTCACACTTACTAGAGATGACACACTCCATGCTAAGGAGGTCAAAAACCTAAAGAAAACTGTCCAAGAATATTGAAAACACTAGAGGCATTTGATATAATTTATTGCACTAAAGAACTGGGGAACAGGAAAAGGTTGATGTAATAATAACATTAGCAGGAACTATAGTCCATGCAAGCCAGTGCTAAATAAAGTGCCAATCAATAGCTCTTTTATTAGTAGGTACAATCAATGTACAGCAGGCAAGCCTGGCCAATTAAGCTTATCGACTGACCAAAGAGTAGCAGGAAGCATTCTTTCCTCAGTTTTGTTTTCCTTTCTGTAAGTGAGAAATGAGCTGCAGTTTTATCACTGGATTCCCACCAAGGCATCTCCAGGAGTTCCTGTAGAGTGGAAATGCTGACAAAAAGCAGGCTTGAGCTATCTTGGTATCCTTTAACCCAGGGTCAGCCACAAGAACCAAAATATTCAAGGGTCACTTACAAAGTAACTTTTTTTCCTAGTGACTGTATGAAGTTAAGATGTTGTTCTTCTAGATGAAGGGGAGAGAACTGGTAAGGGAAGAAAGCACAGTCCCTTAGCAATGCTTAACCATTAACAGTCCAGTAAGACCTTAGGAAATTAAGCTTATTTGTTTCTAATTCCCACATACAAGCCTGAACTTCATAAACCTCTCAGTGTGAAGCAACGACTGTATCTTTCTTCAAAGAAAAAAAAAAGCCAAAATTACAGCTCCACTAAAAAATATACAGAATTTAAAATCTCACTTTGTAATGACTGCTGAAAATAACAGGAGCCTTAATATTCAGCTGTGGCTAACTGTGCAGATGCAAATAGGATATTTATCCACGATGCCTCACTCTCCCTTGCTGCTCTGATCCCCCTTCCTTCGTTATCTCTTTCAGAAGGAAAAAGTTAGAAGACCAGATAAGATGTGGGTTCTCAGCACGATCAAGTAAACACTGTGTGGTGGTCACAGGGAAAGAAAACACGTTGTAGGAACGAATGGTAGATTACATTTTACAAAGAATCACACACAAAATGAGCAGCCCAGATGCCGATTTCCCATTGATGTCAGCTAGATGGGATTTCTGCAGCCTGGCTTCTCAGCAGGAGGAGTGCTGCATCCATCCCTGCAGTCAGTCAGGCCACTTCCATCTGCCCCTTTAACTTATTACTGGAATTCAGTGAATACAGCAGAGTTTACCAGGTTTATATCCCTTCGGGTCTGGTGCTCTTAGAGCTTTACAGGTATTTGACACCTCAAAATAGTCAGGGGAAGAGGGGAGAGATTCTCAGCATGTTTGACTACAGGCACTACAGGACAGACCAGTTTTCAGCTTCCTACCAGACAGTTCCCCAGCTGTATCTAATTCAGAAAATATTTCAGTAATCAGCAGAAGACACCTTTAGCATCAGTCAGACAATAAATTCCTAAAGCTACAGGCAAGCATCTCACTTCTTATATTTACATTGTTTGACATTTTCTTCTACTTGCATATGAAAACTTAACCTAGAAGATTAGAAAGAGCAAATCAAACTACTATAAATTTGCATCATATCTAAATGTCACAAGGTCCAGTCTTTCCTGCTGCAACTCAAAATCAGGTCTGACTGCATGGACCCCAACTCCACTGTGTCTTGCCTGACCCTACTTTTAGCACCATGGCCTCAGTTGAAATTCACCATCAGTCACACATGTACAAGTTGTTTTTATTCACTAGTCAAAAATCAACTTAGCACAGTAACTCATTTACTTGCAGTTTTCCTTGCCTATATTTGTGACATTAAATACTCTAACTCCTGGCCTACTATGTTATGACAGTTTAGGCTGGAAAACAAGGCAATGAACAAAGGGAAGGATAAAAATGCAAAGCAGACATTTCCATTTGGCTTTTTATAAGACAGTTTGTAAGAGTTTACAGAAGACAAGAAGCTTAACAAGGAGCAAGACAAGGAGCTTAACTTGGACAACACTAACAGCCTTGAGGAACAGCATAAAGTAACCCAATTTTTAAAAAGTGTTTCAGTCAACCCCTCTGGCATAGCTTTCCAGGAGCTCAAGAGGTTGCAGAGCTTCTAAAAACATCAGTCCTTCAACCACCTGCAAGAGGAAAATGTTTCTCAGTCTGGTTTATTCATCTTCTATTGGTGAATTCCTATTTTGTCGAAAATAAATTTTTGCCCAGGTTTTCCCAATTTTGTCAAGAATGCCTTTCTTGAATCAGATCTGGCTGCCAGTCTCAGAGATACATGAAGGTGCCTTTTGGATAAAGGTGGTTTGCTCTCTCATGTCCCTAAACAGTTTGCACATCAGACACATATATTCTGTCACAAAACAGAAAGAGAATTAATGACCTGGGGTCACTGCCTTACATCAAGTACAGACCAATTCCAGAGGAAGGTGTGCAATCCCTATCCATCACATTTCTCCAGCAGAGCTTTACTCCAACGTTGTGCTGTGCACAACTGTCAGAGTAAGAAACTACTCCATGTGTAGACAAAGTCCTCTGGAACATCCTAGGTATGGGGGCAGTCAGTCCCAAGCTTTACTCACCTTTCAGAGTTGCTCGATGCCTCTCTCTGCACACCCATCACCTCTCTCATGGGAGACACGCAGCAAGGTCAGTTCATGGCTTGGTTTGTCACTGCTGGTCACTCCTGTCCCCAGAGGACAGGCTCATTCCTTCACAAGTGGCTTTGTAATGCAAAAGAGCACACTCTTAGCTTGGGTTGACTGAATTAGCAGGGCTAAATGTCAGCCCAAAAGTATTTCTCAAAGTAAAGTTTGGCATGAGCTGCATGGGGGACTCCTGTCTTCAAGTTTTGTAAAGCCAAACCCTGATCCTGGAGTACTGCTCTTCTTCTGAGACTTAAAGGCCAAGAGATCTCAATTCAAAGCACCAGAACTTTCACCATGATGTTCCCCTCTAATTCTTAGGTCAGCCAAAGCTCTCACACACTTACATCTTTTTTTTTTTTTTTGTAGTTTAAATACTCCAGCCTAAACCTTGTGCCTGACTAAAGGAGCTAACCTTATGACAGATTGGGTAAAGTCAGATTTGCTAACAAATACAAGGCTTGTTAATATTGCTGAGAAAACTCATTACGAAAGAGTACTTCAGGATTTGGGCTGTTTTTTCTGAATTCATGAGAGGGCCCTCAAATGTATCCCATACCATGGCCAGACCTCCCTTCTGGACTTCCATTCAGAAATCTGCCCTTTTGTCAGAAACAACGTGTTCCATGTAAGATGCAGGACACTCAACACACCATCAGTGAGTCTGTAAAAACACAGCTGGACACATGTTACAAAACTCCACTCAGTTGTTCAGCAAAATCCTTGTACAAATTCCCGTTGTGAACCCATTTTAGTGACTTAAAAAAAAAAAAAAAAAACCCAACAAAAAACCCCGCCACAAAAACAAACAACCAGAGATCTTCAAGAAACAAGACCTTCACAGGAAGGCACTTCTGTGAGTGTGGAAGGTGGAGCCTCAAAGCTCACCATTCTTCCTCCTCCTGTTTTACGTGCTCTGTGTCTCTTCCACTGTTACGTTCCCTTCTGAACTGCACAACAGATGGGAGCAGTTGGTTTTTAAAAGGTTTTTATTTTCTGATTTCAATTTTTCATGTGTCTTTTGAATTTGGCACAATACCATTCTCTAGTGAGGAGGAGACATTGTGTTAAGCTTAATTATCAAAGGCTGAAACCAAGCAAGCAATCAATCATTTAGTGACATGCTCATGCTTTCACTGATTTGAAAAAATATTTTTTTGTAGCTATTGAAAAAAGAAAAACTGTCAGAGACAAAAACAGAATCACTCACTTTGCTGCATATCAAAATATCAAAACTGTAGGGAGATGAGTGAAGAATGTTCATTTGTTTTTTCTGAAACTAAATCCAACTCTTTTTGGCATGCAAGCCCGGAAGTTGTGTAAGATGTGTTTTAGTGTAAACATGATCTTTCTGGTTTGCCTTATAATTCAGGCTGAACAGTCACAAAACTTGTTCCTAAATGACTTTTCTAAAGAAGCAAGGTTGCTTTGTTCTTTAATTTTCTTTAGTCTTTCTACACCCCCCACTCCCCCCTTTTTTTTTTTAACTGCCAGATAAGTGCTCTGCCAGCTGCATTCCTGGGGAACACTGACATCCAGTGGAGAGCTGGGGTCATCCCCAGAGCCCATGCAATGGCCCCCAAGTCAGCAGCTCCCCCCAGAACTCTGAGCTGCTGTAGGAGATGCCTTGAACTACAAACACCCAGCCACAGAGAGCAGCTCAGCTCAGCAACAGCCTGAGCCACCTTCAGCTGCAACTGCTCCTAAATTCTCATAAAGGTGATCACATTCCTGGCACTGTTAGTTCTAGTGGTTTACACATAAAGTTTAAATGTGGGGTTTGGGGTGATTTTGGGGTTTTTTTTTCAGTTGAGGAAATGTTGAAAGAAAAACTGCTTTTATCCACTGACCAGCAACTCCACCATGCATGCTTCTCTGTTTTTTCAGTGATACAGGATGACAAGTCCCATGTGTTTAAACAGTATTTCAAATGATAGCGTATAGTCAACAGTTAACATTGTTTTTCTTTGGAGAAACAGAGTCTCTATAAGGTCATTCTGGTGTTATCACCTAGAATAAAGGCATCTGATATCATTAGCCTGCCCCCAACGTAGGTGCATCTGCAAGTTTACTTGACAAAAACCTGACCAAATAAAAACATCAGACCAAACTTAGTCTGTAAAACAGGTCCATGAAACCTATATAAAAGTGGAATTGTCTTGTTGCTTTGCAACAGCACCACAGATTCATTTAATGGCCTTCTTCTTCTGATAACCTGCATTGTTGAGGAGTATGATAGATACTGCTACAGCAGAAGACAACAAAAATTATGGTGCTGGTACCACTGCCTCCAAACCAGGGTAGACTCAAGTTTGAAGAAGGAACCACTGCACTGCAAGGTACAACCAAGAATCCTGTTTCACAAGGAAAGGGTTGATGTTTCTAAGCTAGTTTTCTTTCTGCACTGCATTCCAGCACAAAGCTTCAACACACTGCATCCTACCATCCCAAAATGGGACATACTCACCCCAGTATAACTGCAATGTTGACCCCAAGCTTGAGCTGTGAGGGAACTTGAGCCTGGGTTTACCTTACCCCTGGGATATCCTTGCAGCCATTTTGGGTGAACAGCCCCATTTTGCTCCCTTATTTCAGACCCAAGACACTCTCAGACAGGTCCATTGTCACAAAAGCAATGTCTTTCATTCCATCAATATTTCCAAAGAAATCTTTTATCAGGAGTTCCCAACTAGCTCCAATTGACTGTATGTACATTCTGACCAAGAAACAAACCACACTGTGCTCTGCTTCACAATAGGTAATTTTAAACCAACTCCAAACCTTGTTTTAAAAATCCTCCAGATTTACATGGGTAAAACCGAGATCAAGTCGTGTCACATGTTTCTTGGCTTGCTATGGTACAAATAACAGTGCACTTATATCCTCTGCAACCCACACTGAGAGAGCATATGCTCCTAATGGTATCCTTCAGTGCTTTCCTATCAAGAACAATACTTCAGGACAGCCTAACCACTATCACATTTTCTCCAGAAGGATTTGTGTGTGTACTTAAAAATAGCAGCAGGGAGTGGAGACACTTTAGAAGGATGTACCAAAACCCATGTTAAGCCAAGATTCTGCTCAAGCACTTTCCACAGCTGGGACCAGGGAACATGCCAAACAACCAACCTTTGTCTTCCAAAAGGAAGAGTCCCTGCTCCAAAGGTGAATAGGAGACACCTGTTTACTCACAAAGGTATGACAATAAAATCATAAGTCTCCACCAAAGCTTATACTATTTTAACCTATTTTTCAAAAGAATATATAAAGATTTTGAGTGCTGTGACATGTTGTTTTTCCTCCTGTAGCAAGCCTGGCTATTTCTGCCTTATCAAGGCAGGATATCTCTTTACTGTTAGATTTTTGATACACAGGTTAAATAGTAAAAAAAATACCTTTTTATTAAAAAGCAGCTCCTCAGCGCATCCTTCCAAAGGAAATAATACTGGATGGCTCTAATTTCTACAGCTAGCAAACTATGTGGTTTCTTTTATGAGCTAAATGAAAGGAACATACAAAATAATCATTATGGATTTGTATGAAATTACTGGGTATGGAATGCAGTAAATCCCCAAACAAGATTTAACTATAGCTTGTAAGATATAATCATCAGGTAAAACTGCAGACTCTCCTTTTGTAAGATGCAGCAGAAACCTAATATTTTATCGGAAACCTTGATTTATGTTTAATAGCTCTGCTACCTACTAAAAAAGATCTTGTATTAGCAAATGGGTACAGATCCAGTCCATTAGCTTAGGACAACTGAAAAACTCAAGGGTTTTGTGAACTAATGCAATAAAATATCATTAAATACTGTAGCATGACAAGACAGACAGAAGGTTTGAGTTGAAAGTCAGGAGAAGTGTTTGAAATGAAGTAAAATGTACAATAGATATGTTTAGGTACATCTGGCTTACATTTGCAGTAGGTCGTCAGAGGACCTTAGTGTCTGTGATGTAAATGAATAACAGAGCCCTCAACAATTTAACTGTCATCAGTATAAATGCTTTAACTGGCACGGTAAAGCAAAGCTCTGGGCCTCTTTCTAAATCTCCATAAGCTCCTGGTCTGAATTATAAACTGGGGCTGCATTACCTGAAGATGAAAGCAGCCAGGTCAATTCACTTAAAACCAGAGAATAACCGCTGCAAAGCTGTGATGAGCAGCTAAGGAGCATGCGTGTGTGTGTGTATGTGTGGTTGTGTTTTTAATGTACAGTTTCACAGAGACAAGAGGAACGTCTGACTGGGCAGTGATTCCAAATTCAGACCCAAAGGTTTGGTGAGAAGGGAGGTAGCCACTTAATTTTCAACCACTTGAAGCTCCTAGACTGTAAGGCTAAAGATAAGCTACCAGATACTAGAAATCTATTAAGAGGAGGAAAACTGCAAGGAAAAAAAGAGTTGCTTCTGTATCAGCTGCTCCAAGTGTTTTTGCTATTTGCAGACATTTCCCTGCCAGGCAGCACCCTCCTGTTGAAGAAGTCTGACTACACAAGCTCTGTCACTGACTTGAAGGGCTTTACTCAAATCCTCCCTCCCTCCTTAGGCACACTTCCTCCACCTTCTTTCAGCCTTCAGATCACCAGTTTTGGGAAGCAGGAATTATCTCCCCACATGCCACAGCACACATGACACCACCACCACAGACCCCACAGCACTCCACATAGCCAACAGCAGCCAGGTGTAACTCCCCTCCACCTCTCTTGCTTACCTTTGACACTTTTCAAAGCCACTGTTCCCACACAAATGTCCAATATCAAAGAGGGAGACAACACTGAGTGTGAGATTCCCAAGGCATGAAAAACACAAGAAGGCTTCACTCCTTTGAAATTTTGTGAGTTAGATATGCTGAATAGTTTATTTGGGCAAGTGAAGGCAAACTATACTTAGATGTGAAGGCACATCGATCACATTTACTGTGATGTGGCCAAATTAGCTTATTGTCACTATAATCTTCTGGGCTCAAGATGAAATTGTTTCTCTCCCCTCCAACAAACACATAGAATGTTCACTTTTATTATAAATTCCAAACAAATTAATGGATTCCAACATGAACCATCAAATTTATATTTCCTCCTCCACAGAGTCCTACCCCTGTAAGTAATCCTTAAAATTCGTCATGAAGCTTTCAAAACAATTTATGCAAACAAACATCAAGCAGAGCTATTTGTATTGGCAGCACATTTCACTTAACAACCTACAACAAGGAACAGATGGTCTGAGCTCTGGAAACAGCTACAAAGAAAACAGTAGGAGCAAGTCCATCAGAAGCACTTTTTTCCCCCAATTTTGTGAAGATTACAGACTTGTTCTTGTTTATTTCTTTGATTAGGCTGTTATTTTATGTACTCATGAATCCTTCCCTTGCATTTCATGGAACAAATCCACCAGAAGCACATTCCCCAACTGTGTGTAGTTACAGAAGCACTGCTTTAAGAACTGAACTATCTGCTCCTCACTGATTCAGGGCTCTCCAAAGTGGCAGGGGAGAAAGCAAAACAACATGAAGATGTGTACAAGGGATTGACAAATTTAAGGCAAACCCCCTCAGAAATTCATAGTTCTCTCTCCTTTTGTCCACCCCTCAGTCTCCAATACTAAAACAACAACAAAAAAATTATTCACACAGTCACATCAATTAGAGATCACTCAGTGCTATTACTAGTCTTGTATGATATGATGGTTCCCCTCTTCTTTAAGCAGACCTTCATCTCATGAAGATGAGTCACAAGAGGCCCAGCCTGAGCACGGTGCTGTGGCACAAGCAGAGAAGCAGCAGGATGAGTGATACTTACAGCACAAGGAGGGGCTGCATAGGTGGTCAGGAGCTTTGTTCATGCCCATGTCAGGATCACAACACTCCTCAAGAAACAAGAGGGCCACAACTGCTTGGTACGTTGTGGGAAGCCATCTAACAAGTGAATACCAGCAATAGCTACTCTGAAGTAAATCAGCAAGGGATAAAATGGAAATGAGGCAAAATCACTCCAAAGACATTCTTTAATGGAAATATGGTTTCCCTGTATCAACACAAGTTAGAAAAAGTTCTTACAGGAAATAAATACAATACCTATTAGGAAAGAAAAAAGTATCCCTGATGACAGCAATCATAATTTCTTATTACTACTACCATCATTAAAGTCACTGTCAGGTCTATCCCTGCTTTCTTCTCAAAGATTCATATGAATTAATATGCAAATTCTCTCACCCAGATCTGGATTTAATTTGAATAACATTAGGGACAGCCAACATGTTTGCATAGCTATCAGCCCACCAGCCAAAATAGCCTCCTGGAGGCAGATTAGTACCCTAGAGCTACACAGGGATGAATATGGACCATGATGTTAAAAAGAAAAATAAACAAGGAATGAAGGACTTCTGACCAGAGACAATCATGACATCCCGAAGTAACAAAAAAAAACTTTCTGAAGGGCATTAACCAGGGTGGAGACAGAGGTCAGTATGGAAAGGTTTGGCTTTGAGAAGTGAAACCATGTTAAATTTCAGTGGAGCAAAATCAAGGACAAAGCAGATCAAGCTGACAGCTTAATAGGACCTTTGAGCATGACAGTTGAATAAACTTAGTTCTACACAACCTTATAATTTCATGTTTCATACTCTTGTTAGTGAAGCAATTTCATAACAGGATGACTACAAAGCTGTTTTCACTGGCCCCCGTGCCCATCTGTGATGGCCAATTCTTACATACCAGACACATCTTCTGCTGAGCCACTGCACAGGCAAGCAACTAGAACACTCCTGAGGAACAAAACCAAAAACATCAGCACCACTTTCTTCCTTGTACAGCATCTCAGATCCAAGCTTTTTTTTTTTTTTTTTGGGGGGGGGGGATGAAATATAGCTGCTTGCTAAGGCAAAAGCCCAGGCAGACAATATATATTCTTTCAGAGCAGTTTTTTCCCATTACTCATCTGGCAGCAGGAAGAGGAAAGCAAGCTCAAGCAGATGATAAAGTTTAACAGTGCTGCTGAGCAAAAGGTGTCTCAGGGAAGACAGCTGGAGAAGAGTATCTGGACAAGCTTTTCCATACAGACATTACTCCTAGGTTTTACTTGTAAAGAAAAAAGTAAAGAAAATGTACAAGCTGATTTTTCAGGACTTGAACTGTCTGACTGCAGTTTAAACCAATTTGAGAGTAGGTACAACTCTGAGTTCACCATCTGACCCTGCAACATGATACCCAAACTGAGCAAACAGTTTGAAGTTCACTTCAGATTTCTTCATTTTGAGGATTACGACGAAGCATTTCCTGAGATGTCATGCTTTAAACCACTAATGGCATGTGACAACCAAGTGCTTTTACATCTTACATCTAAAGTTGCAAACACTTGGCCTCTCCCCCAAGCAGAGAAATATGTAGCAGCCCCAAGAGCTTGAAATTTGGGGCCTCACCAGTCTCCTTTTACTTTAGCAGGCACTGGATGCAACCAGGAGCTCTCCCACTGCAAGTGGAAAAATCTTCATTACAAATGTCTCTCAGTGAGGGGCCACAAGGGCTGCAGTGGGACCGTGGCACTGGAGGGGACAGAGAGACACTGCAGACCTGCCCACAACACAGGTACACATCAACCTGGGCCACCCCAGCCTCCCAAAACAGCTGCTTCACGCCTTTGCCCACTTACTTTGTCCATAAGATGCACATGGAATGATACAAAAAGCACCCACCAAATCACAAGACAAAGCATAATTTCAAAGGCATAAGTGGAAGTAGATGCTCAGACCCACTGGTGACCTCTCCCAGGTGTGTCTTAAGGATTTTGGAGCTGATCAAATAAAATGGCACCATCAGGCAAAAAGCTGTCATTTCACACAGATTTCCTCAGCAATTCCATAGTTCAGAAGGGCCACTGTGTTTTATGGAGCACAAGCTTTTATGGATCAGAGCCCTTTCTAGGGAAGGCTGCAAGGTTTGGAAGCATTGAAAACCATATATATGTCCTATTTATACACAGAAAAATAAAAAACTTCATTGACAACCAGTGAAACTCTTGATTTGGTTTAACTCCTTTTTCAGTTTGCAAACTTCCCTGTTTGTACTGACTTGTACTTTGAAGTCAGCAATATAATTTCTGATCTACCATAACCCCAGGAATCCCAGAATTACTCCATCATGCTAAGCAAGAGGCATCACAATTCATACAAAGCACCAGGACCCAGCTGCTGACAAACCCATGCCCTGACACTGCTTCTGGGTTTTGCTGAGACAAACACCAGAGCCAAACTATTTTCAAGCAAAGTTTAAAAACTGGGATGCTTGCTATTAAGCTTCAAGTTTCCTTCTACTGTAGAAATGCTGCTTCAGCTGAATTTGGTGGAATTACAGGAGCTGATTAGGTTAACCACTGACTATGTTTCCTGGAGGGCATCTGAGAACATGTCCTGACCCAAATTATTTAATCTTGATCCAGATTTGAACCATTCAATTTTCAGCTCCACATATCTCCAAGAAACAAAAAAAGGTAATACAAACTTCAGAGCAGCTTTTAAATTTGAGAGGTAGCGAGGCTCAGGCCACAAACACAATTGCTCCCAGCCATCCAGGGCAGCAAGGAACAAAGCCTTGCTGCGCCTGCTCCCAGTGGAAAACTGTGCCAGAGGAGGTGGTGGAGGGAGGGGATGGTCTGATGGCAGCTGGGCACAAGCTGGCTGTGCTGCAGAATGCTTTGGTGTCAGCCAAGCCTTGAGCTTCAGGACCCAAGGGAAATTTCTCCCAAAGGAGAGAAGAAGGGTGAAAGAGCTGAGGCAGACTCAGGAATCACTCCCCAGGCATGTGAACTCACAACCTGCCTCCTCTGTGCCCAGGAGGAGGACCAGACTGAGGGTCCCTGCCCTGTCCCATATTATTTACACAAAGGCAAATATAAAAATTGACTTTTCAGATTCAACGATAAGCTCCAGCCTGGCCCCAAGACATTTCCCAATAAAAGCATCATTAAAAGAACTCCAATTACTTTGGTTTGGGATGTTATTTGTCAGACTGAAGGCAGTCAGCCACACTGTGTCAATAATAATGAACTTATTAGCCTAGAAAGGATAAAATATTGATTGACTTGCTACTTGCTTACACCTTTCAACAGCTTGCTCAGTAACAGCATCGGATGAAAATACTTCAACCTTTGCATAAAGGGATTTTTAAATAACACAGGAAGCATGCAAGATCTTTCCTAAACTGCAGAATTCAGCAGCAGGCAAAACCATGTACTGATCTCCTCAGGCATTCAGTGAGACACCAGAAGTTGCAAAGCTAGGCTAGCAGACACCTCACACACCTAATCAGCCCAGGAGGGAAGCAACATTTATTAATTCAGGCCAAACAGCCCTGTACCTTAGCTGTAACCACAGGGATGCATTCACAGAGGTTTCAGATGTTTTTTCAACTTCTCAACATTGTGCCATACACCTTAAAAACTGAATTGCCTAATTTACCTCAGGACTCAGTTCAGCCTCAGAGAGTTTACCCCATATATTTCACTACCAACAACACACAAGAAAACCCCAGTTAAAATGTAAGAGTGGGGACAGTATGAGCTCACCAGCACTGCTGAAAAGGCTGAAGGGGATGCTGCAACACGTCCCCAGCAAGCTTTGGACACCCCTTCTCCTCCACCCCCAGAGAGAGGAGAGACATTTACAACCTCCAGATGAAGTCAGTGAACAGGAGAGGGTTCACCTGGGCAGCAGTGTCCCATCCCAGCCCCTTCCTGACAGGATGCCAGAGTATCCCAAAACTGAGAGCCTGTGCCTAGGCCCCCTCTGCTCCAGTGTCATTACAGGCTGCTTTTAATTATACCCAGGGCAACACAGCATAAATCCCGAATACACTGAACTTTTTTCAGTAAGGGACAGTAATTTTCAGTCTTCACAGCCCCCAACCTCAGCTGAGCAATTCTGAAAGAGCCACGTCCTGGTGAAGCAGCCAAGCCCTCTCCCATGCACTCCTGACCTACAGATATGCTTAATATGTTAATTTTTGTTTAGCTTTCAGAACAAAACCTGCCTTTTAAATAAAATTTTAACAGATTCTAACCCAGAAACACTGCACTCCCCTGAGGCATTAAAAAATGCAAACTGAAGACTTCCCATGTGTCGGAGTTATTACTTATTTCCTTCTAAAAACAGAAGAAGTGTTGCAACAGTTGTAATGCTCCAGCTCACTAGGCCAAGAAGATGTTTTCTTTCTGCACACTCATTAACCATAGTGTGGAACTCAATAACTGTTCTAATTTCCTACCTTAAATGTTTTTCTTCCCCCCAGTTTTCATTTTATGTTTCACATTTACATAGGACTACACTCCACCACTTACCTTGAGAGTCTAGTTGCTGTCAAACACAATAAAAGGAAAGGAAAGTGTCTGGAATCACAGAAGCTTTAGTGTTGAAAATTTTAATTTAATTTCTAGAAATGAATTTAAGCACTCAAAGCTTTCTTTGTCAGCTGCAGATGAGAAATTGATAGGCTTTGAAGGCAAGCAAATGTTTTTTTAGTCAAATCTCTCAAGTAAATATTTATGTTAGATATTATAACAGATACTATTTCACACCACAAATTAAATACCAGCTAGTTATTAAATCTGGTGCAACGCCATGAAACTCATGGGCACAGCTGCCCACAGTAGGTGCACTGTAAGGAGGCTGAGCTCCAGGATGGTTCCTGAGCCTCAGCTCCAAACCCAGAGCCCCAGTCAAGCTGCTGCCATGGCCTCAAGAGTCCTTGGCTGAGCCCAGCTCAAAGACAGATTTGCTCTGTGGCACAGGGAGGAATTACCTAACCACGCCACATTGCTGCTGCTTTTGCAAAATACTCTTGCCTTCAGGGTCAAAACACTGTTTTGTGTCTGATTTGCAAGGACACAAAGCCTGTGAAAGAGAGAAGAGGGACCAGCATGGGAAAGGGAAGGGACAGGACCCTCCATGCTCTGGTAGCCCAGCAGCTTGCCCAGCTCAAAGACATTGGATTTCATGTGCCCCTCCAGAGGTGATGTCATGATGTGTGTGAGCACACTGCTCTGTGTTCTTTGAAGCCTTAAAGCTGCAAAACACACAGCACATTGAATTTAATTTCTAAGAACATACCAACCTTTACACACCTGATGCACAACAGAGACAGATCCTGCATTGTGCAAAACCATCCTGAATCCAGCCAGGACACGTGAGACCAACAGTGCAGACACAGCAGCAAAGGCTCCCAAGAGCAAACACTCTGCTCTGAGGGGTTCCAGCACACATCCCCCCAGGGCAGGGCCAGGCAGGCTGGAGCTCCTCTGGAGCTGCTCTGGAGCTGCTCTGGAGCACAGGCACAGCTCCAGCTCCAGCAGCACACTGACAGCCTGCAGGAGGTGATAGGGCAGGAGCAGATGTCAATGCTACCTCTTTTCTCTAACCATCCTATTTGGCTAATTGCACAATCACAAGAAGGCTTCAAAGCATGCCAAAGAGTGGGATAATGACACTCCACGGGTGAAAAGGCCTTTCATTTCCCTTTTTCCTCTAATAACCACTGATGACAAACCATTATCTTACCATCTTGCTCTGCCTTGTTGTGTCTTAATGCACGTATTTAACAAGATTACTTAAGAGTGTAGCACAAGGGATGCCTAATAAGGCAAGAACATTAATTTTGAAAGTCCCACTTTATCTCTTATTACTGCAATATTTTTGCCTGCTGCCTTGGCAGAGCATGAGGGCTGTAAACCAGCAGGGCTGGGTAGTGGGACTCCTTTACTCCCCATGGAGCTGCTTCACTGCTTGTAATTACAATACTCTGTTTATACCATGGCTCTTCTGGATAAGGCACTTGTAAGTCATTCCAAAATGGCAGAAAGGAAAGGGAAAGTTTGGCTGCAATAGCCAAAGCAGCAGAGGGAAGGGATAAAGGAAACATCCTTGGAAATAATTTGTGCCCATAGCACAATGCAAATACCCAGGCTGGTGAATGGAGCTGGGGCACATTTCCTAACAGTGAATTATATGGGTGGGATTATATGGGTGATACCCAAGTGGGCAGCAAGCCTGAAACACACAGAAGCTGACAGAAATCACTCAGCAACCCTTTGGCCCAAAATTGTAGTTGCCCATGAACAATCCCACTGAACTTAAAGGTAACACCACATGCTCAAAATCAGGACAGGTTTCAAACACAATTAGAGAGAATTGCTATATCCATCTGTCCTGTCCAAACTGGAGGGTGAGCAGCAGCCTTGCTGCAGGTCCTGCTGGAAAAGATCAGGAAACCAACAGAAACCCTGCAGTGTACAGTCAATCAGACAAGCTATTAAGCAAGCAATACTCACAATCCCCTCTCACTCCTGAAGTGTCATCAAGTTGGGAGAATTTTTCAGCAAAATGATGCAATTCCAAAAGTACATTAGATCACAGATTCCCATGGTGCAAAATAAGGCACATTTGTACTATTGGCAGACCATCATAGTATTTTCCTCTGTTCATCAGGATAATAAAACAGAGTAAAGCGTCTCAAACACAAAATTAAGCCAGAATTCTAGCAAAAAGAGGATTGCAATAGTGCTGCATCTCACTAACTATCAATGAAGAATACAAGCGTATATTTTCAAAAGAAAGACACATAGTATGCTAAATACAATAAGTATTAATTAAATCATTATTAACAATCAAAATCTAATTTCTTTCTGTCACTTTCTGATATCTTAACTAAAGGCATATTTGCAATACTATTATAACGAGTTACAGTTCAAGCAATAGAGCTGCTTGCAATAATTCAGAAACATGTACACTTTCATATGAATATATCATGCCTAACTAATGAGATTGCTCATTTCATAACTTCAGTTCCATTTTTATTATTTCATAAAACTGGAAGTCCTTATCCATTTTATGAAAAACACCTTTGTGAAATTCATTAAATAAGCATAAAAAATTCATTAAACAAGTGAATTGCATTCATGGCTGCTTTGATGCAAATGCCCTTTAAGCAATGTAAAACTCCATATTGATTTAACCTTTCATGTTCTGATATTTCCATGTGGAGATATATATATAAATATATATATAAAAATCTTTATTCAAGGAATGAAATTAAGTGCTGATCCCTTGATCTCCAGCCAGGGTGAGGTAGCTTGGTCAATTTAAATAGTCATTGCTGATCAGCAAACAGCTGAGTTTCTATTAAAACATAGCACTAGTATTTCTGTATGTCTTTGCTGGCAAATAAATACACATATAATATATTGGGCCAAATCCATATGATGCCTGAAATTTCTTCTGTAGCAGAAAGTCAACCCAATATTGGCTGAGTCCTGTGGGACTAGTTATAACAAGCTCATGCTGGTGAGGCAAAAGGTAGATGAGCTGAGTTCCTGGTCAGCTGCTGGTTCTCATTGCCACTGCAAGCTGCAGCAAACAGTGCAGCCAACAAGCCAAGGTCTGTCTGAACCCAACTTGGGGCAGGTGGTACATGGGGGAGCTGCCAAACTGAGGGAGCAGCTCCATTTTCTTGGAGTCACTCTGTGTCCCTTCAGTGGTTTCAACAGTCACTTGTCTCATTAACTTCAAACTCCACTAAAATCAGTCTTTTCCCAGTACTTAGGGCAGTGTGAAGAGTGAAAGGAATCACTAGTCCCTTATGCAAAGAGCCATTCTCTTCTCAGTGTTTCCAATGCATGGACAACAGAGAGGATAACATGAGAAACATACACCTGCAACAAAAACCTCTGCTACTGAAGATGTGCATCTGATTAGACCTGGAATTGTCATGGAACAATGTACTTTTACTCCTCCAGTGATCCAAAAACTCCTGTTGATGAGAAGCAATCATTTCCTCAGAAGACTTATGGTAGTCTAGCAACCTCTGAGATCTCCAGATCTTTCCAAAACAACCAACTAGAGCTGAGGTTCATGGTGGATCCCAGCAGTGAGAGGCACTGACATCTCACCTCACCACAAATCCACTCTGGCACACATTGGAGGGCACCATGCAAACCTGCCCCTCTCAGTGCCCAGGAGGGCACTGACTGCAGCAGGGTTCCAAAATCCCTCCACACGGAGCCAGGCCTGAGGCACAACAGTGGGAGATGAGCAGGCCAACCCACTGCTGGGCTGTTCCTTTCTGCTGTGCTTCATGTCCATGAGTTTCAATGAAGAGAATTAATCAAGCAGTGCTTACATGAAGGAGAGGGTAACACACCACCCTTACAGTTTCCCAAGGTCCACATTTCAATGATGCCACTCCTGAACCACCTTCCACAGCCTCATTTTCCTTCCCAGGTGCCTCTCTTGCACACTTCCTTTTCCCTCAGCTCATTTTTCTCCAGCAAACTGAGCCAGAAACAACCCCTATTTCCATTTTCTAACCATTTAAATTATAAACAATAATTTTTACACACCAAAACAGGTCTTTAATTCTCATATTTCCCTCCAAAGTACACCCAGACATCCTTATTCTCAGTAAGTTGAGCCAAACAAAACAAATCAAGTCTCTAGGCCAAGCTTTCCAGGAGTTAAAAATAAGCCCCAGAGTATTAAAATAAACTTCCAAAAGAACAAAAAAAATCAGAAAACATTTTTAAAGTATCATCATTTTTAAAACTCCCCAATTCTTAACCAATGTCCCAGAAGCTGCTGTTTCAAAAAGAGAAAAGGAGTTATGACTTTTTTTTCCCCAAAGAAAAAAGAAATCACATTGAAAATGAGCTTTGTAATAAAGGAGTTTCAGCCTTAAATCACAGAATTGCATAAGCCAGCACAGCATAAAGCTCCTTCCACCTCTATTATCACAACAGTGAACAAAAGAGATGAAAACATTCACACTTTTTTACCTCCCAACCCTCTGACACTCACTGCTCCTCAGCAGACTTCCTCTGCCCCAAAGGGCATCTCCCACTGAACAAGCCCAAAATAGTATTTGAAGCCATTTAACCTAATCATTATTAGGTTTTAGTTCAGACCTCCCTTGACACCACTGGCCAACAATAAGGCCTCCAGGTACCCTGCAGATTTTTAAGCCTCAACAAGACTTACACGGGCACATTTCCACCTGCAGCAAGATTTAGAACTGGCTTTGTAGTAATTAAAAGAGAGGAAAAAAAAAAGGGGGGGATAAAAACCTTGGGAGCTTTTTTCACAATTACTAATTTAACAGACAAACTATGTTTTATTGATAGTTCCAATAATAAATTTGCCTTCCGTACATACTGCTGCTGATGCCTAAAATAAGATGTGCAAGAAGAGAATCTTGTGCCTAAGGCTTTTTTAGGACAATACACAACAATCCAAGCAAGAACTCCTCAGCAGAGCCCCACTCTGCAAGGCTGCCCCTTGCCTTTCTGGCTCAGAAAAGGAGCTCAGCATTTCTGCACACGTGCTGCCATCAGCCTCCCCACTCAGGCAGCCACAAACTCACACAAGTGTCAGTCCTGCAGGCTTGGTCAGAAACTAGATTTTAATTGAAGAAAATAATTGGTCTGACAGCACCATGACTCTTAAAATTTGACTGTCTGCATGCTATTGAAATAGAGGTACTACAGAGCCTGTAGCACAAACAACTCATTCAGCTGGAGCAAGACGAACTGGCAGGGGTATAAAGTTACTTCTGTGTATTTTGGGGAAAAATATTATCCTTAAATTTTGCAGGTGAATGAGTAGATCTAAAGTGCCTCGAGGTCATTGTGACAATTCCAGCTGAAAGTCTGCCCAGGAGCTTCCAAGACCTCTGACTTGTGCAGTCACCGTGCAGAAATATCACACCTTGGTCAAATGGATGCTGCCAGAGATGCCAGGAACCCTCCCTCCTCACACACACAACTGCAACACAAGTGCAGAGTCCCAGCTCAGCTGTCCTTTGAGAAGTTATTGCAGCTGCAAATACCCAGGGTGTTGTTAATCTGCAAACAGGGCTTTCTGCAGCCTTTCCCTTGCATTTAAATCAGTTTCACTTGAGAAAAAAAAAAATCTGTTTGTTTTAGCTAGGCTAACTAATCAGTGATGTGTTTGGCTGGAAACCTGTTATGTTTTGCTACTTTATCATGTTGCTATTTCCATGTTCAAAAGCTCGTTAAATTATTTACGCTACACTTCATATATTGTGTACAACACTTGCCTTGACACGAGCAGAAGCCACTGCAAAGCCAGTTTCCTTGAGCCAGTGCTCCAGGATAACAGAGTGCTGTGCTTTGCAGGGAATGTCAGAGCCTCAGCTCTCATCCCTCCTCCCTCCCCAACAACAAAAAAGAAAAAAAAGGAAAATAAAAAAGAAAAAGAAAAAAAAAAGCCACATAGACATGAAATGGCTTCAAAGTCTCAAACAGCAATGTTAATTTAATTCTGGAGACTATTACAAAACACGGAGTATAAAAAGAATAAGCTGAGCATTAGCTCAGTGTAAGAGCCTACCTACATCTAAAATTCACTGTGAATGATAAATTGCTTTCAGCCAATAACACCCAATATTATTTTAAAATGTATATTATAGAACATGTACTTCAAGAGGCTCTGTGAATATTTTATTACACCATCCCAATCATTTAGACTGTGTGATATACATCTCATTGTAGCTGCACTCTCTTTTAAGGTACAGTTTGATTTCCTCCCTGTCTTTTTATTTATTTAAATCACAACTGAGTTGAATTACCATTCCTTTGCTCATCAGCAACCAAACTGGGCAGAGTTAAGAAACCCTGAAAACTTGGGAAGTATTTCTGTGGTGGGAAAACAAACCTCCTCAGGTATCTCAGAGGCCTGAAATCACACTCTAGTGACCATGGGAGCACACCCTCCCCCAGCACTGCTGTTTTGAAGTATCACCCAGCAGCATTTAAGGAAATACACAATTTTTTAAAATGTGAGTGTTACAGCAGGATGGGGTTCTTATAGTTCTACTGCTGCAAAAGCTAACAGCTAATTTTCTGAGATCCACTATGGACACTCTGGCACAGACCAAGCCATTTCTGATGCTTTCACCTGGCAGAAAACCAGCAGCTATCTCTGCAAACTGGAGTGTGGATTTTCAGTGCCACCTCACCTTCCACTGCATTCCAGCTGGCTCTGGCATTGCCCCACTAAAGCAAAGACTGCACACAGTGACACAGGCAGGAAACACCACACACACCCCAAGGTAATTCCAAGCAATGGCCATCTCCAGCAGATCCAGTGGTGCCTTCCTGGGATGCCAGCAGAAAACACCATGGTGCTGCACAGACACACTGCAACACAGCTTGTGCCTAAGGAGTTCACAGCTCCATTTCCCTCCTCTGTACTTCAGTATATGGAAAACAAGAACATGTGCATAAAGCAGAACAGGGGTCAGAGGCTGGGGAAGGAGACTGTAAACAAAGTCTTTTGGTCTAATATTACTACACTTTCCATATTGAGCTGTAAGATCACAAGCTGCTAAGTGCTTACTGTATATTATTATTAAAATTCAGTTAAGAGGCATTTTACTGAATCGGGTCAGGGCTGAGTGATCCTCCCAGTTCAAGCCTTGATATTGCACAGGTCTTGTGGATTGAGTCATAGATATCATGAAACACTACAAGTCAAATCAATATTTTATAGCCTTTGCACAGACCATGAGTCTGAAACTCTATCAGCATGGTGTTCTGAACAGAAGGATTTGCAGGAGCTAAAATAATTTACTCTAATAAGGCCCTGACCCATGCAGTCCTTAATGATCATTTAGCTTTGGCAATACATCTAACCACTATTGAGCTGCTTGGGACTTGTGGGGTTTTTTTTCAGCAGAAAACTCCTACATCAGATTAAGGACATAAGCAGTAACCCAACCACAAGGCTCAGTTTTGTTTCATGTAAATTCATTCCTATTATATAAACTGCTAAATTAAGAAATGAGGTATTTAAAACAAAGAGGTTAAAACACAGCCACAAAGACACAAACAAACATCATAGAAATCCTTAATTCCATTTCTTGCCTTGTTTGCTTATTGAAGTGCCATATGTTTCTGCAAGTGCTATGAAAATATCATAAGATCATAATTATAAGGTTTGTTGAATTATAGAGCAAAGAAGCCACTTATTTACATTTAAATATGAACAGTGGTAATTGAAATGTCACATGCTTCTCTGTTCTTGACTCCAGAAAAATATTTATCTACCAACAGCTTGATGTGCTTTCAACAATGGCCTGGATTCATGAAAGGGATTGTTACTCACATCACTCTCTGCTTTTATTTATTTCTCCCTTATGATTTACAAATTCAGATGGGGGCTCCTGAAGTCTGCAGGCACTGACGTAGCCATGAAGACATTGTGATGTAAACAGGTAGTAAGGATTGTTACTAAATAGGTGTTCAATAATTCTTTGACCTGTCAACATGTGAATCCCTGCAATAGCTTCAGGAATTCAGTTTTAAATTGACCTCATTGAACTGATGCAAAAAACAACTGCAGATGTATTAAACTGATTAGCTCTTGTTAAAGTCCAATAGCGAGCACACTAAGTCAAGCTGATGTTGAGTACACCCAGAGAGGCAATCAGCCATTTCCACAGCCAGACCTCATAACAGGCTACCACCAGTAGAAGGAGGATGGATAAATATTTAGGCTCAACAGCAGAGCACAGGTAAAACAATCTATGGGGCAATATTTTTACTGACTGGTAAAAGACACAGAAAGAAATGAGGACAAGCAAGCCAGGCAAGGACCTCATAATAAGGCAATTCCAACACTGCTGACTGCCCACTGCACGCCTGCTCAGGCTTTTGCTAGCTCTGCATAATCAAAGAGGTACTGAGAGCTGATGCATGAGGAACAAGCCAAACAGAGGAACAATCTTTGTCCATCTTTTAGGGTTCAGCCTTTGGGAGCCTGCACTGTGACATGCAACTGAAACTTTGGAGAAGCAGCACCTCCCACGGTCACCCCACTGCCCCCAGGCAGACCCACCACCCACTGCATCAGTATTTGGTACAACTAATTCACCTTTCACTCCCAACAGCAGCCAGAGAAAGAAAGATATACAAATATCTCCTCCACTACTACCACCAGTACAGATGTTTGGTGCTAAACCCAGCCACTCAAAGACCAGCACAAATTTTACAAAGATGAGAAGACAAAACAAAATTCAAAATAGCCACGGAAGCTGTAGCACTGCCTGGGTAGACAGGCAAACATCATACACCATATTAAACTCTTCCTTGAAAATAATAAATACTGCAGATTCGTATTCCATCTTTGTTACATGCTAGTATTCTTTGCTTCATTGCCCATTTACAAATCATGAAGAATTCATAGATGAATAATGGACTGAGAATAATATCTATGTACGTATATATATAAAAATATAACACCCAGCACAAGCCAAGAACAGGATAAGCTCTTCCTAGGCACAGTAAATTAAAGACCAAAGTAATAAAATCAAAATTAAAAAATCAAACCAATGTTGCTAAGTGTCTAAAATCCATTCCAGTAGCTCTGATGGGCAGTCATTATTCTGTTCCACAATAAAGCATGTCATTTCATTGTCCATAGAGCCTCCCCACAATATATAAATGAATTATTTTCTGGAGGTTTCCCCATTGTCTCTAGAGAATTTACAACACATTCAATTTAGCTCCTGTGTCTCCTCCAGGATGATATGCTACTCCAGCTACAGGCTGCTGTGTGCCTGGACCAAGGACAGAGGTACCTCTCAGGAAACACCCTCCCCTCTCTCCCCACACACAGGAAGGCCCTTGGGAAGCTCTGCCTCTCCCAGAGCTCTCCCCAGAGCCAGCACAAGTGCAGCTGGAAGACACGAGCACAGTGGGGACACCACCACACTTCTCACCCACCTTGGGCAGTCCAGTCCCACAGCCACGTGCCTCATGCTCCTACTGCCAACCACTCTTCATCCCAGACCACAGCCCTGCTCCTCCCTCCTGCCCCAGGTATAAAAAATCTACTGAACAAAGATCTCACAGGGTGTTCTTCCCTGTCCTACACTGGAGCTGCCAATAGTCTCCATTAAACTGTGGGGGAGCAGGGCTGGCCCCCAGCACCACCTGTGGCTGCAATCATCCACATCACAGCGGCACTTTGACATCATTTATAAAATCCACATTATTTATGATATGTGATGGTTCCTTCAAAGTATATGTCTGAGGCTTTTACCCAACTAGGAGACTGATCATTGACCCTCCTCTTTCAGTCCCTTCCTTTTCTCCCATTTACAGGACATTTGAAGTGACAATCTCTATCTAAAAGATGGGTACAACCATGGAACCCAAATTCCACTTTCAAAAGTAAAGCAGACCTCTGGTCAAGCTGAATGGACTTCCAACAAATCTCATGCCTTTAAATCACTCATGAAATGAAGTCAGACCCACAACTGGCTTTCTGAAAAATGTTATCCACAGCTTGGTTTTAACTTTTTTTTTTAAAAAAAAATTTATCTTTATTTTAAAAATTTCATTGCTGATTATTACTTCCTAGTAGAAATAATGGCACCTTCTCATTGTGAAAGTCTATCAGTGAAAACATATACCATTTTATGAGTTAAACTGTTTGGAAAAACTTTTAAGCAATTACTCAACTCCTCTGAAACTTCTTTCAAGGGATTGAAGGTTTTTCCTGTATCAAATTATCTGGATTTCTCATGGATTATGCATTTTTCAAAAACTCACTCATTACAGATTAAAGAGAGAAAGGGAAGTTAGAAAGGACACAATAGAAAAAGAAAGATCAGTAAAGAAAAATATTTTAAATATTAATGACCAAGGGGGAAATGGAAACACATTAAAGACAAATGTGAGAGCTTTTAAATATGTTATTAAAATTGATTTATAAATGAGACTCTTCTTTAACCACGTGCTTTAGCTTTCACTACTTATTTCCTTCTGCTATCTCTCCAAGCATTGGTGCCACCACTCAAAACTTATGGCATTAAGGAAAGATATCCAGAAAATAGTTAGGCTGGCAACAACTATGGGCTGCTCAAACTGGAAGATGTCATTCTGTTAAGAATCTCAGAACGAGATGAGAAACTGAGTACTTGCAGAACATCTGTTCCAGGTGAGTCTGGGATGCAGCAGGGGCTGCCCTGCTCACCCTACTGCAGCCCAGAGCCACCCCACGGGCAGTGGGCAGGCAGCCAGGAGCAAGGAGAGACTGGTCAGGGCACAAATGCAGGCACGAATTATTTGCAAAGACAGAAACAGACATTTTCCATTTCTGATCCCTTCTCCCTCTGCACGGATATCCACAGATATCCATCACCCGTGTGGCTGCACACCAGCCCCAGACTGGCTCCAAGGGCTGATCCATGCACAGGGCAAACCAAACCAGCATTTCCACAGAAAAGTGTCTGCAGGTCGATGCTGAAGGACTGGGGCAGCCTGTCCTGTGCAGCCTGTCCACACGCAGCATACAGCATGCTGCAAGCCCTTCCTTCTGCAGCAGATCCCAAGCTCACATAAATTACCCCAGGAGCCTGCATTTTCGGGAAGTATCTGCTGGAGTTTTTCAGCTTTGAAAAGAACTCCAGTAATGCCCCACAGGGCCAGGACAGCTGACTGCAGATCTCTGCTGCTGGCACATCAGAGCACAAAGCCACTGCAGCTTTCAGAGGTGCACAGGGTGCACCACAACGCCAGCAATGAGCAGCATCTGAAGCCATGTGACTCCTGGGTCACGTTGTCATTAAAGGACAAAGCAGCAGAATGTGTATTCACAAACAGCCTGATTAAGAGAACTAAAATTGTGGAAATTATCCTTGAACAAATTTAGTACGTGAATTTGCGTACGTGGACAGTATAAAAGTGCATACAACAGTATAGGTTTAACAAATTCTTATTTACTTAATTCAACTTAAATATGAAAAAAATGTTTTATGTTAAAGCTGTTATCTATCGTAAACCACCAAAACATTATAGGCAAAGACTCCAAACAGAAATATAAAACATCACTGAGAACTACAGATCTTGTACGTTGGATTTTGTGGTGAGAATGGTCCACAAAACTCATTCTGCATGTCCTCATAAGATCCTTTTTTATAGCAGGTTATGAATCATCACATGATATCTTTAAATGGATGATCAATACTATATTTTCCCATAAAACGTTTGGTTTGAAATCCGATTTTAAGTGCATTAGAGTTTTTGTGCACTGAATGAGTGAGTGTCATAATAAATTGTCATCAAATATGAAAGAAATATGGCTTAGATTAATTGCCATATTTATTTATGAGTCTATAAAATACATTGTGAAAGTCCTGGCACATTTTTGGGATACCAGTTTGAACTTTCAAGCAAGTTAAAAGCATTAAACGAGACTGGAAGTAGATTTATTATTGGAATGTTTTTAATTGCAGTTTCAACCAGACACAGGTATTAGAATGGCTTTGCCCTTAATGGCCATCTCATGTGTTTTTTCTTTAAAAATGATATACTTTCCATATTTTTATTGATTTCATAAGATTTATTGTAGATTAGTGCTGCTTGCATGTGAAATTGCAAGTGGTCCCAGCTTCCCCAGAGTAGAGGGCTGCAGATGGACCACTGCTGGAGCCACTCCTCCCCAGTGCCCACAGCCCCCAGCACAGCCTGAAATGCTGCTGAAAGACCAGAGAAAAACCTGCATTACCTGAAGGAGACTGGGAGAAGAGTCCTCCATGAACTACCCAGAGGGTCCTGTTCTGCACTCATTTCTACAAATGCAAAATGAAATTAATTCAGGCAGGATTTGGAGAGGGAGTCCAGCTGAGCCCTGTCTTTACTCAGATGTTAACCAATGAAGACGCTCAAGGCAAACAGTTTTGATGGGGTGGGACTGTCTTGGGTTAAGTATTTTCTGGGTTTGGAACAAGTTTTAAGATCTCTATTATTTCTAATGTACAACAAACACAACTGGGGCTTTGTAAATTGCAAATGAAAGTAAATAAGGAAGCGGTTCTGATATTCAGATTTAATAGTGCACAGAAGTTGGTGAAGAACACCAGCTTCTTGGAAGAGAAGGCATAATTGCATGTAGCCAGCATACTAATTTTAAAATAAACCCTGGAAATTACAGCAAGGCAGAGTAGGTAATGGAATAAAACTGCCATTCTCTGCCACAGAACAAAAATGACAAACTATACCTAAGGTGATGTTAAATTAAAATCCTTAGCAGCCACATGACTCTTTCACACCAACTGCACACAAGCTGATGCAAAGGCTACAAAAGCACAGACACAGCTGGGTGGTTAATGGTGAACCCTGCTCATGATGTGTCAGGCCAGCAATTGCTTCATCACAGAAAAAAAAAAAAAATTATATATATATATAAAATTGATTTTACTGGAAACTGAATCCACAGAGGGGTCTGACTGAATGAGAGCTGCCCTAAATCTCCTGGCATAAATTAACCCTCATCTCAGCAAAGCACAAACAAGTTCTCAGAGGTGAAGTTCTCACAGGTTTTGTGTACATGTATCTTCATCAGATGAATCCATACTTTACAGAATATTCTACAGACAACCTGAAGAAAGGCAGTACAGAAGTACTCGACTACCCTGATGCAGAGCACTCTTACAAAAGAAGTGTTTTCTCATCAGCAAAGAATGTTTTCACAAGTTGGGGTGATCACAAGTTAGTGATGGCCCCAGATATAAGGAAAACACCACCCCAGAGCCTGGGAAAGATTCATGTCCAGCTCCCAGCCACTTGGCTGCCCCTGGGCACAGCATGGAACAGAACAAAGCCCTGGGGCCAACCATCCTCCAGTAACACTCCAGTAACACTCCACTAACACTCCACTAACACCCAAGCACAACTGTCAATTTTACAGCCATGTCCCAAAATTTCATCACAGCAAACACGGTGATGATCTGAGATTCAGCAAACCATCATTATGTAAATGATGCTGGGAGCCAAGTGGAGCTGCCAGTGCTTGGAGAAGAGGCAGGAGGGCGAGGTGGCAGGGGGAGGCCACTGCAAAGGACTGTTAGGAAGGAGCAGCTCGCTGTCATACAAAGGAACCCACGCAGAAATGGTGCTTAAGGATCCCTGCGAATTATCACCTTTGTCTGTCTCTTACTTAATTTCCAAGTGATAACTTAAATTGCTCTCATTTAGCCATCCATCTCAATGAGAGGGTTTGGAGAAGCAAGGCAAAGGTCCAGCCATGTATTTCTTTCACTTTGCACATACCAAAACCAGAGCAAAAGTGTGTAGCTTCTTAGATTAATGAGCCTACATACATAACTCTCTGTAAATTCACTGACAACTTTCTGGATGTCCCCTTTCAGAAGACAAGCATTCAAAGGCAAATTTATTCCCAATGTATGTCAAATATGACAAAAACAAAATGCTACTTTCAGGTTTAGCCTTCAGCCAACAAGGTTCCAGCCATTACCTTGGCAATACCTCACCCCCTAAATCAGCTCTTGTCCCAACTTCACTGTGCCAGTTCTCCCCTCTGTCCTGAAGACAGTTCTATTTTCTGCTTGTATGCTAAGCAAATAAAATGCTTTATCTTCAACAAGATATTAATCTTTATATTGTCCTAATATGTTTCTGCCTCTCAAGCAGAAATCAATCTTGAAAATAGCCACTGAGATAAGGACAGTAACCAGAAAGCTTCACAATAAACCATCATATACACTATTTTAGTTTGTCAAAACAATTAGTGTTCATTTTGGCTTTATTCAGTTAAATCTGCAGTGACTGATCAGTATAAATTATGTATTAGGCTGCCCAGCTGTACTTGTTTATTCATGCATGGACTTGAAGAATTTTCATTTTCTCAGTACAAAAAAGCAACAGCCAAAAAAATCCCCCTGTATTCTAAAATATAAAGACACTTTCTTCTCAGCCACATTTCTGCTACATGTTTTTGAAGCTGCTTTCTTCTTCCCCTGCTTTTTTCAATTAACCTATTATTTCATTTGCAGTTATCAGCAGCTGCATTTGCATCGGTGGGAAGCACATACTGTTACTTTCACCCCTTGCAATCACCTCCTGAGCAAAGCAGTATCAGAGCTAAACCAAATGATGCTGATTTTAAAAGCATCAAAAATTGCATTGTTGGCTGCATTCGAACTCCTGCCTTGCTTCAAGAAGAACTGCTTACAGAAATGTTTACATTTAAGCCTCACAGTCCTCTCTTTCAAGAACAAAAGTTTGTGAATCAAGAGAGATCATTTTCTGGTTTTGCTCGTGTTTGTAGTCACTTCTTGCTAGGACGACTGGGTGAAGGGAATGCACGTTGTGGGGGTGGGTGGGATGATATGCTTGTATGCAGGGAGAGAGATGACACAGATTTAGAGAAAGAAAGATCTGCAGTGACCATGTACAGCATCAGTTGTGCTTCCCCAAGACATAGTGTACATGCACAATGGAAATTGGGCTGTTGAAGCTGATTTCCTGCAATGAGAAAAATGGCAAATTGCACACTCCAACCCAAAGCTACCCTCCGCCAAGTCGGGTTCAAGGACTTGTTAACAGAAGGTTTATGCCAATATTTACAAATCACAGAAAGATGTTTTGGCAGCTTTGACATACTGAATACAGTTGCTCAGTGATGGACAAGGCAAAGTGAATGGTGGCAGTGCTCAGAACACAAAGAGACAGAGTTTGTGTCCTCTTAAACAGCTGGGGAGCACAGCAGAACTTGTATTTGTTAACAGGAATGCCATTCACTCTCCCAGGTTGTAAGGGCAATTAAAGGGGTCATCTGGACGGCTCTTGAGCATGTCTAGAAAAAATTATGCTGCTGAAGCATCTCCATAGGGCAGTGCTGTAAGTGGAGAGATCTGGGTTGGGAAAGGCCACCTCCCAAAGCTTAGCTCAGCTACAACGTACCTGACAGGTAACCGAATTGCTTTCACATTGATTGTGCATGATAAAGATCGGGAAATGCAATGTTTGTATTGATCTGCATGATCTCTGTTATAAAAACGCTTTTGTGCACAGGGAATTCCACCCCAGTTTTGGTGGCCACTGTGCTTCTCACTTCAGCAAGGAGGACAAGAGCCCCACATGCAACCTGCCGGCACAAACCGACCGCCAGCGATAGCTCCTTTGGGCTCTGAGCTGGGGGCAGGATGAGCACACAGCTACTCTTGTTTCCTCCATCAAATCACATACCAAGTGTTCGGGTGAAAAGACTTAAATTTTGCTGAATTAAGTGCTTTAGAACAAGTGGTTTTATTACTTTATAATTAGCATAATTTTCCCCATAGGGATTCTTGCAATTAAATAATTAGCAGTAACGTTACCCAAAGGTGTTCTTTAATGAATTTTAAGTTATTGCCCCTGTTAACGACAATTGACACGGCTCGGGTTTACAGCGCTTCGTCTCGCCAGGCTGCGGGCGACACAGAGGGACTGTGACAGCCGGCCCTGAGCTCCGGGCCCCTCCGCTCACCCCGGCGCGGCGGATGCGGCTTGGGGCGCCCCGTTCCCGTCTCGTGGCTCCGGGCTCGCTGTAGCCCCG
>JANPWX010000087.1:1887981-2054969 GCA_024734555.1 Trochalopteron elliotii | reverse complement strand
CAGAAATCAGCTTAGCGTACTGTCTCTTGGGCCTTATTTTGGTCTAGTAAGTCTGTACACTAAGCTGATTTCTGATTGCTTTAAGTTGTAAAAATTGCTTTTTAACCCACGGATATCAATGAGATTGCACCTGGTGTAAGTCGGGGCTGAATTTGATCCGCTGTGTGCCTTAATCACAGTATATTTTTGTTAAAACCCAGTATTTGTGTGGATCTGTAGATACTGATTTGTTCAAGCGCACGATAATCTCCCCCTAAGCCCGTCAGAATACAGCAGGTTAATAATGCTGTAAGTAGAATCCAATTTATTCATAAAACACCGGAACGCTTTAACCAAACTGTTCTTTTGTGGCGAGCCCCCTCCCGCGCGGCTGCGGCAGACAAAGGCTCCTGCGGCAGCCGCTGGGAACCGGGCAGGACAACAATGGCCCGGCGTCTGTCACACCAGCGTCTGTCTGTCCGTCCATTGGGCACCGGGTCCCTCTGCATCCTCTGTGCAGCGCAGCCAAAGGCACCTCCTTCCCAATCCCGCAGCCCCTGGTACCTGCTTAGGGAGCGAGCTATCGTTCCACGTCCATAACTGTTGTTTTGATAAGTGCCCCAACATTTTTGGTGGCAGCAGGAGCGCCTAATCCTGTGACAACATTCCAGCCCATTAACATTATCTCTTAATTAGCATATATAAGCACTTGCTGGGTGTTTATCGGAATTCAATGACCACATGCTGTAAAACTTCCTTTCCTCTGTGACCAACAAAGTAAATAAAAATCCCACATGCTTCAGTAGAAAGTTAGATTTGCTTTGTATGGACTTGAGGAAAGCAAAGTCTTTTCTATTTAAAGACTCCCTGTGCAAACTGTTCCCATGAACTTTGGAAAACTCCACTTATTTGATCCTCCCTTTGTCAGCATTAGGAGCCCTTGCCAGGAATCACAGTTGTGTCGCATTCTCTGTCACCTCAGCACAGGGCAGAGACGATCTTGCAGCCAAAGGCACTCCAGCCCAAGTATGAAAAAGGAGGAGAGAGTGACAGAGGGACAGACATCAGCCCTAATAAGGAAGGAATAAAACCATACTGGCCAAAATGACAGAACCACCCAAACCACTACAAAGGGATGCAAGCAGAAGGGGACACCCAGGTTATCTCTGATTAAATCAGAGCGAGGGAGGTTTATTATGGAACTTTGATTTTTCATTAAGCTGGATTTTAGGATATTAACTAAATGTGCAGGTACAATTCTGTGCTGCTCATCTGTATGCAGAGCCAGAGGGCTGTTCACAAGCCGGGGGCACATCCCACCCTTCTCCCTTTCTTACAAGGACTGGAGGCAGCTGGAAACAGCCACACAACAGAGGGGGCTCACTGCTCACTTCTTCAGGACATTTACTTTTACTTAGAAGCCTTATGATAACTTCTCTTTCTAGAGCTCCCCTCTGCACTCCTGCTCGTAAACACAATTTTAAAGCTGGCAGGTTCCACAGCTGTCTGTGCCTCCACTCTCACAGGGCAGGTTCTTGATCTGCATAAGCTACTCTTGCACAAACACATGCAGACTGCTGTGGAGGGCCCTTCCATGATCCCTGGGGAGGGAAAAATCAGCCAACCTGCAACACAGGCTTCAGATTCATCCAAAATTAAAAGCTTTTGATAAAATTACTGGTTAAGATAATTAATAAAGTGAACAGATGACTGGGAAGGAGGTCCATCATTCATTGTACTCTGGGATTCCTAGGAAATAAACCACCCAGCATGCTTTAATTCAACTGAGAGCTTGTGGGTACCACAGTGAAAACATAAACCCAAAATCTATGACCTGCATTACACAGGGGACTAATCTAAATGCTCATAACATTTTCTCCCAGGATAATAAAGTTTACTGATATGATGAAATTTTTGTAAGAAACAGAGATCCAATGACCTTCAGTTCCCAGGGATGTTGCAGTAAGAAGATTGCAACAAGCTGATAGGGATCCAAATGTTATACTATTGTTACAAATATACTGCTGCTATAGCTGTACTCAAGAACTTCATCACATCTAATCATCACTGATAAACTGTGGTGGTGCATCCATACCCCTCTCCCAGCCTCTTTTTAAGAGAATTGTACCGTTTCTGGCAGCATTTTCTCATGTGAACAATGAAGACTGTTAGGAAAACCTCTGTCAAATACTCCTGCAACTCAACACCTTAGGGAGGTGACTGATTTCCAACCACTTTCTCCATTCCCATCAATGTGACATTCATATCCCACTTCTGCTGGATTTCTCCTTTCGCCTTCTTTCATGGAACTGTCTGCTCACCTTTATAGCACTTGGTCTATGCACATAATAGGAAGTGACTGTCTTGCTAATGATTTTCCAGTGCTTAGGTGACTAAAAGACAGTATAAACTAGTGGAAAATGAGATGATCCAATCAGAAAGAAGGCAATTGAAACTGAGGTTGCCTTCATCCCTTCATCCTTTGGCATGCAGCAAGAATCTACTGGATAGTTTCTGCTGACAACTTGAAAACTGAAGTTATGAGCATGCATGAGTGTCCATGCACAGAGCATAAAAATCCATCTCCAAATGCCCAGACATGGCAAAAATAACTCTCTAGATGTGGATGGAGATGTTACCACAGCCACAGAGTCAAGGCTTTTCTCCTCAGGCATCTCTTGTCCCGTTCCAGGGCCTGGCCTCTTCTGGCTTGACACAGCAACTTGCATGAGCTGCTCTTTATGATCAGCCATTGTCCTCCAAGTGTTTTAACTGAACAATCCATGATTCTGCTCTTCCAGGTGTTTTATAAAGGGAAAAAAACCCCTCATTGAAAACTACTCCCTGCTGGCAAAGCACTACAGGACCACTGTGGTGCAGACTAAGACATTGCAAAATGTGCTTCAAGAGTGTCAGGGAAGCATTGCTGCATTAGCAATGTGCTTTGATCTGAATGCTTCAAACTTTAAAAATTTTCACAAGACTGCTGCTTCTTGCTTGGTGGGTTGTAGGAATATGTTTGCTCATCCCTGACCTCTGCCAGTGACCCAGAGGTGATCTGGCCTGGAATGTCCCCCCACCTGCTACAGCAAGACCATGGAAGTAGCAGAGCCATTGGAAGAAAGCCTTGCCAAAGAGGGGGAAAACACCAGACTATAAAATGAAATTTGACAGTCATAGGAAAAGGTTCTCTGAATTTAGATAAATCTACTTGGCAGTGAATATGTTAACAGTTGACCGTAACTGCTTGGAGAGAAACAAGCTGCTTGGATGCTGGCAGCAAAAATCCTGCTTTATCCAATTCCTACTGTGCCAAGCTCCTCCACCCTCTCTCAGAGCAGCACTTAGACAAATGCCAACATTTTAAAATTAAATGGCCCCATCATTATTAATTCATTTGGTATTCATTGTAATGACATTAATCATAGTAAACTGCAGCAGCTTTATTACACATGTAATGTGTACTTTCCTAGAATTTCCCTGTAAAATCTCTAACATTGCTAACAATGTAAAGACAATGAGACATTACAACCAAGCAAAACAATAATAAACACACAACTCAATAAATCATTATTCTGCCCACAAGTATGTTAAAAAAATAAACTCATTTCAAGACTAGAGGAAAAAACAACATGCAATAAGTGACATCAGTGAGTTTGAGGCTTTTGGTTGCAACAAAGAAACAAAACAGCATGCTAATATGACATTTACAAATAATACCTAACCGCAGCCTAATTAACTTATTGTGTGCTTACTAAACTAGCATACATATTATATTAGAAGAAAAACACTTATTTGTTCTGTTGCTAAGAAACTTCAGACATTTGCATATTTAACAAATTGTTAGAGTGTTTTTAACCAGAACCCATCACTATTTATAAAAGACAAATTTAAAACATGAGATCAAAGACACAACATTAATTTTTCTTTTGTCGACTGTCTTTGTTCAATAGCTCAAAGAAGCAGTTTTATTGCTGGCTGATACATAATGAAACATCTGGTATTTTTCTGAATTACAGCAGAACCCGCTAATAGTCAAGGGCTTTTCTTTATTTCTCAGGCACCAGCCAATGTCCTACAGGGACCAATCCAGCAGCCCTTGTGGAACACGCCTTTGAAATCCTTGCAAGGTTTTTCTGAATACAGAGTTCAGGAATACCACTATTTTTTTTTTTTTTTTCTTTTAAAGGCTCCAGATGTCAGCCAATTTTAATTGATCTTGTAAGCTGTGCAAGAGCAGGAAATGAAAGCACAATATTAGGGAGTCAAGGCAGTGAGTGAAGCCCGAGGGTTCTCCACTCACTGAGAGATGATGGTGGACTCTGTGCCCACGGGCATTAATCCGGAGCAGCTCTGGGTCACTGTTTTGCACCCTGAGCAGGGCTGTTTGCCAGCTCACCAGGGCTCAGTGCAGTGATCAGCAGAGCTTGAGTCCCCCTGTGCTGCCCAGTGAGCACAGGAACCAGTGAGAGCCTGGCCCACACACGGGCGCTCCCCACACCCTGAGCCGACACAGCCACATCCAGAAACACTCCTGGTGTGTCTCTACCCTGCTCTGCCACCTCCAGCGTGTTCCAGGAGGAGCAAGATGAAAAAGGAAAGCAAAGAGACCCTGGAAGGAAACATGAAAACTCAGGGAGCTGTAAAAAAAACAACGTGATCTTAAATTTGCTGTCTCTGAGCTACTTAAAGTGGAAAAGATGTCATGTTGAGCTAAAGCCCTCCTCAAAAAGCTACCACAGGGACTGTCATCCCAGAGCTCTCTTTCCACCTGCCAAAGGTAGGGGATAGTCAGGTGTCTCCTTCCTGCCCTACTCTCCCTTCTCTTCCTGTCTTACTAAAAATTTCAGACCAAGGAATTCCTGTGACAGGGCAACATCCTGCCAAACTCTTGGGAGCAAGCTAATAAAATTTGTACTTCCTCCTCAGTCAATTAAATACATACATTTATGATTTGAAACAAAAAATCTCCCAAAGAAAACATGGGACAATTAGGATCATTATTTATGAGTGCAAACACTGAAAACAATAGTAATTCTGCTATATAGTAAAATTAACCAAATGAAAGCAATAGTTTAGTTCAGTCACCAACAGAGGGTTTTGAAAGGTTTTAAAGAATTCCAAGACAAAAATCTCCTTGCAAGGGAAAACAGTCTGCAATAGCTTCAGTAACAATCATGTGCAAACTTTAGAAGTAGCAGCTGAGCAGAGCAGTTTAAGCTGTGCAAGGCAGAAGATAATTCTGTCCAGAGGAGCTGGGTGTGTGTGACCAAAGCTGGTTCTGGATGTGACCAACTGCAGCTCTTCCCTGTGCCCAAAGAGCTCTCACCTACAACACACAGAGGAAAGCTGCTGAAGAAAACTACATTTTTGGCAAGGTTCAGCAGGTCCTGCCAGCTGTGTCCCCTGGGGAGGAGCAGCTGGTGCCAGCAGCTCTCTCCAGCTCCCATCACACAAACTCCCCTGCAGCACCGAGGGCATTTCTCACTGGGCTCCACTGCAGGGTCGCGTTGCACCACACTAAGGAGTAGAGATGGAAGAACATATACAAGATGAATATGTACGTTTTTAAAGCCTCAAAACACACACAAGTCTATGGCCAACAGTGACACTTGTCTGTTAAAACTTCAGACAGAAGCTGTGCATGACATGACCTCATCTGTGGCTCTGATAGATGGTTAAAAGCTCCTTTTTTTCCACAAGAACACCCTCTGCACTTCCAGCCCAGCACCTGTGTTAGTTAAGATGAAGCAAACTTTGTCCCAGACAGCTAACTGTGCTGGAAGGTGTCCCCATGGAACACTGATATCAGGCTGTAGCCCACTGGGCACGTTCATACTGGCTCTAATCCACCCTGTCAGTGGCCCAAGGCTCCAGGCCTGCAGAGCTAATAAATAACCTTTCTCCCTTTTCCCCATGTTGCCACATTTGCATTGCAGCAGCAGTAGGCACCTTTCATCCCCAGCAACCATCCTGTGTCATGAGCACTCTTGGATTTGTTGCACAGACATATTTTGAACAGGAAAAGGTTGGAATCACCAGCAAGGCAGGAGAGCGCTGCCCACAGCCCTCTAATTACAAGTAAACAATTATTGTTCATCTGTATTATCAACAACTGAATTTTGGGCATGAAATAGGAATGCCTGAATAGGAAGCAGTGCCAACAGTCTCTGTATACACACAATTATAAAGCTCTCACTAATAGCACCAAAGTGCTGCAGTTTCTATTTGAGGCAGAGGATTCCAGTTGTAGCCAAACCCATTTCTTAAATTCTTATGGGATGCAAAATATCATGTAGGGGAAGTTCTTCTGAATGTAATAATAACAGCAACAACAACAATAGCAAAGTTAATAAAAATGTTGGTGTGTAAAGCCATTCTCAGAACAACAGTCCATAAACCACCAAAAGTGTTTTGGGTGGGAGCCTCACAGCTCTTCAGGACAGACTGGCAGACAAGCACAGTCTGATTGAACACCAAAAAAGAAAAACATTTGCCATTCCCTGAGTTCTGCCTGGTGGCAGGTAAGGAGCTGCCTGCTCTGCAGGTCTCAATTGCTCTCTCTGGCAGTGCAGCCCAAGAGGCACACAGGGAGTTTCAGGCAACAGCCAAATTCCAGGCATGCACTGGACACGCAGCCAAGCCCTACCAACCCTCCTTAGTGGGAATGCTACCCCCCCAAAATGACTTAATCCAAGTTTTGTGTTACAAACATGCAATACCTCCCTGCTGGAGCACTACAGCTTTTCTAACCTGCCTGCTTTCTTCAGAAGAATAAAGAAACTCAAAGGCACATTTTGGGCTCGATGGACAGCTGTAGGTGGTAGTGGCAACACCACCAGCATCACAGTGACCAGGATGGAAAGAGCACTATGAGAATAAATTCAAGATGGTCCAATAATTTAATTTTTCATTTTCAGGACACAGCATTCAATATGCAGATATGTTTTGAAAAAAATAAAATAGAGCAGGTCTATTACACTCATTTAGGTACAGAAGTAATCATCATCTCCCAGTCATTTGGAAGGGAAAATGAGGTTTCATTTTTCAAAGAGCTCTAATTCCTACTAACTTCTGAGAATTGTGCTCTCAGGTACAGCTGTCCACCCATTGGTACCTCACAGAAGAGGATAAATTTTCCATTTTAAAAACTTACTGGATGCTTATTAGTACAAGAAAAACAAGTAACTACTGACTTGGAAGCAGACTATAACTTTACCTGAAGTAAACTTTATCAGAACCTAAGTACAGAATATACATTTCAGAGAACTCAAAAATATGAATTCCCTAAAATGACGATAATGGTATCTTTATGATAGTCCACTATGGATTGTGTTACCTATTTGTCAGGACTCCAAACTTTCAGCATGGTTCTTTTTTTTAAAAAAACCCTTTTCTAAAGCTCCCATCCAGTCACAGAAATAAAGGTATAAAAGAGCTTTATGATGTTTTCACTTGTTCTCCCTCCCTTAAATAATATTTCTATGATCCAAGTCTATCTGCATGATGGATTTACAGCTCTTTATTGCTAACATAGTAAAAGAACTTCTTCATATAAACTTCTTCATGTAACCAGTGTGAGTGAATGGCCTGGTGAGGGACACCACTGTAAGGGATGGGCAAATTGTCAGCCAAAGGTCCTGTCTGCTAATTATGTTCCCCAATTCCTTATATTCCCTCCCATCCAGTACTGATTAACCCAGATCTCTTTTGCAAGCTTCTAATTATTATAGATTAATTGTTATCATAATATACATATACATATACATATACATATACATATACATATACATATACATATACTCAAGAATATAATTCTATAGGCTTCTAATTCTTATCAGACTTTTTTTCCCCACTGGTTCTTGCACACCTTAGGTAGAATACAAGTCTGGGTATGCCTGAGCAGTGGAAGAAGGTCTGAGATATGTTGTCCTAGTGACAGCAGTGGATTTTATTGCTTCTTGAGAAAAGAGGGGAATGACAAGCTGCATTTAATCAGCTTCCAAAGAAAGCCAAAAATCAAGTTTCTTTAAGATTAGTATCAAATACTTGGATCCTTTCCTCCTAGGGTAAGAAAGTGTCCAGTGGAGAAAATCTCCTAGAGAAAAACATAAAATTTGGAGGCAAAATCAGATGATAAATTTAAATGTATTCTGTCAATTTAGTGCTTAAGCAAGGAGTGGGCTGGGTCCATAGAGGGCTTGTGTGCAGGCCAGAGGGAGGCTCCTGCCAGACCCCTTCAGAGGAGCCAGTCCCTTCACTGGCCTTTGCAGGAAACAGCACAGAGAACTCTTGCTGAGACAAAATTCCATCACTGCGTCCACTGATGGGTAAAGAGGAAAAGTCCACATTAAAGCCCAGGATCTACTTCAGATAGGTAGAACTGAGACCCCACTAAAGAGCAAAAGGAAAAATTATTAGTGACTGTGGCTGAGGGCACTAGGACAGTATTACACAGATCTCAACACACGCTCATGAGCATGCCCAGCCCCAGTAACAGCCCAGCTCTCCACCAGCTCTATTTGACACTCAAATATGGAACCTAAAGCTGTCTGGGTGGTTTTAATATATCCTCTCAGTGTTAGTGCATAATGCATTTTTAATGGGGGGCAGCGCTGCAGGGGCAGAGCAAAGTGGTGCCACCAGGTTTTTCCTAGAACTCTCCCTCTTTCCTAGAACTCCTCCAGCTCCAGGGTAAGGGCACTGTGCATGGGATTACCAGAAAAATCACAAAATGCTATTTGAACTTTCACATTTTGATGCCATGCAAAACTGGGTCATTAAAGTCCTTCTTGCATTCAGAGGGCAACATTTATAGTGACAGAGAGAGAGGTTTAAGGAGATGTGGACATTTCTATACTGCACACACATGTACAAAGTGAAGTACAAAAGAATCCCTTGGGAAAGTGCTGAGAGAAGGAAAGGTGAAAAGCAGTTAACATGCAATCAAGTTGGTAATTGCAGGAAAATCACCGGATGATTTTACAGAGGCTCCATTTTCACACATTTATAGCTGTGTCAGTGCCCCTGCCCTGGATGACACCAAACACTGCACTGCCCCCTCAGTGTCCCCCTCACAGCCAGGAATCACTCAGGAGCAATAGCCCATCTTTTACACTGCAGGTATTTCCACAGTGCCTTGCTTCCCTTAAATAAGGATTAACCTTTTCCACACCTGACCAATTCTACAGACAGTTCAGGTCTCCTAGCTGGATATTTTTCCTTGAGATCCTTGAGGACAGACTTTCTGTGACTTCCCATCAACTCAAACATGTTCTAGATTTGGCCAACATTAAAAATGGAGATTACATAACTTGAAGTGTATATATATATATATATATATATATATATATATATATATATATATGTTTGGAACACCAAGTGTTGCTGCTCATCAACCCTCATCATTTGGATACACTCCATGGTATTTTTATTGCAATTGGGAAGCTCTCTGTTACACAGGGCATAAAGACCTTAAGGTGTTTCATTTGTAGGTGCATTTTGGTTTCTTTGTTTTCTTAATTATGAGTGGCTTCTAAACATTCTTTACTCAAACTTTCTGTAAGTGCTCAAGTTGGGACAGTTTGATCACCTGGCTGTTTGCAGGCAGTGGACAATGAGACACTAACAAGAAGGAGACAAGCCAGTTATATTTTCTTGAATAGTTGCAACCAAAGGATCCCACCGATCATTTATCTCTAATCACCCTACCGCTACCTATTTTTATTTATACAGTTTATTATTTCATTCTAGTTTTCTGAAGCTTTGCAGTAAAAAGAAAGCAAATATAACTTTATATTAGATCAATATATTCAGTGGTTATTTGATCATTTCCTTTGGCAATATCACACATATTCAATCGAAGAGCTACAAGAAAGGGGATGGCATTTCTTGTTTGGAAATAAAGAGCCATGTTGCACATTTGAAAAAATTCGTAATGAAACCTTCATTATAGAGTCATATATCTCACCATCCATCATCTCCAAATGCGCAGGCTTGGAAATGAAAACCTGCCTGTGTTTAATTTGATGGGCTGAGCATTCACCATTCCCATCCTGCCGGGGGGAGGGGAGTAGCATTTATTTATTCACATCTGAAAACAGATAGGTAAATTCTGGAGCATCATCTGATGCTCAAAATGCACCTCAAAATCCTGGAACCACTTATTTGAAAACAACCCCAGATCACACGTCCTCATTTCCCGTCCCACCAAGGACTCCATTGTTTGCTCCCATGTGTGTCAGGGGCTTTGCCCTGTGCTCCTCTCCCAGGCTGTGCAACATCTGCTGGGGGGTTATTTCCTTTTTTATTTATTTATTTCCCCGATTTTGTTTCTAATCTCTGTTTCTTTGTGGTTTCCTGGAGTCATCCTGACAAAGCCACATATTCTGTTCCTGTCCTTTATAGCACTGGAGGGCACTGCAGAACACATGAAATTTGTTTCTAATTTTACATCTGCCAAAAAACATTCCTGGGTTACAAATACACGCCAGCAGAACTGGTAGGGCCTATCCCACTAACACCACAAGACAAACAAGCCAAAAGGAAATAAAAAAACTCAAACACAGCACAAATATTTTTGCACTTCTTTCAGCTTGTGAAGCCTTTGTCCCCACCTTCTCCCACATTTCACCCAAGTTAAGCATTCTGGTATTACATATTTATCTGTTTATATTTAGAAAAAAAATACAATACAAGAAGATGAGAAGCAGCAATTCATGTTTTCCTCTTCTCCATGTCCCACACATAAGGAGATGGCTAGAAACATCTTCGAGCAGAGGCATGTGGAGGATGGCTCCCTCCCCAACATGTGACTGAAACACTGAATATTTCAAGCAACTGGCCAAAATCCTGATCCTTCAAAATCAGTTTAAACTCAAAGACTGATCACAACTGCATTGCTGCCATTTTCTTCTCATCATCACAGTTTTCTAAATAATATCCTAGCTAAATCATTTGTAATCATGGCAGGGCAAGTCCTGAGGTAGGCTCCAAGGAAGGAAGAGCAGCATCCCAACAAGAGAGGCAGCTGCCAGGTCAGCAAGGGGCTTTGGCAGGGCCCATCAGGGATGGGCAGCACCACAGTCACTGTCACCACTGATTTCTGCCCCAGGCTGTGCTCTGGAGTCTCACTGTGCTCTGGGTCTGATGCACTGCAGTTTCACCTACACATGAGCAGCAGGTCCCAGTCTGCCTCAGACTTGACAGCTGCAAATGTCAACAGACCAAGGAACACATGTCCAGGTTTATTTTCATTAGCAGCAGCACATTGTCAGGGTATTTCGATGCTCTGCAAGTGCTAATTAAAGGCCTTGCCATGAGGAACCTGAGAGAAGGTTTCAGAGCTGGATCCAGCTCTGCAGCCTGGCTCTATCAGATTAAATGTAACTGCACAGATATCCCAGCACTTCCTACAAACCACAAAGGGGACTCTTGTATTGTCCCACTTGCAGACCTTTTCACTTGATGAAAAGATTCCCTCCTGATGGAGAGTCCCAGGCCTGCTCTGGCAGTGCTCACAGGCACTGGCTGTGCAGTGGTGCTTTAGGGACTCAGGGCAGCACTCAGAGGGTGTTTCCTCCAACAGGGAGAACAGGTTGGATGCTAATGGATGAGAGACTCAGCAGTTCTCTCCTCCTGATCAACAAAACACATATCACAAAGTCAGACTCGGCTCCTTTCACTAAAACATGCTGGGCAAAACTTAGCCTGAACTACAGAAAATTCATCAACTTGTGCACTATTCTCATTTAAAATTTCCCTGGAGAACACTATATGTGATCCAAAATCTCCATTAAGGAGCAGGTCTGAAGAGCGTGCTGCTTTGCAGATTGCATTACAGAAATTTTACAGGCCTGAACTGAAAAACCCAATTTTTTCAGTTGTGTTTGGTCCTTCATGGTCTAACTTCCCCAGTGATCTCACCTGGTGAGAAATTTCAGCCCTAGAGGCTTGCTAGAGACTAATCTGACTGTGTCCACACAGGCACAGCCTATCTGCACTGTACTAACGTCTGTTCCAATATGGATTATGGACTAATAAACTGAATGGTTCTGCAAATCTTCCTGGCCTTTACTTTTTAGCTGTTATACGAGTCATATTTCCTAAAAGGAGAAACATATGGCTTGTATCTATCCAGCACAAGATGATCACAGGGTCTGCTGTTGAAATGTACTTGGAGAAAAATAAAGCCATCTATAGAGGAACTGTGAGAAGATTCAATTTTTGTACGGGAGGTAGTTCTCCTGTCTGGAGTGAAAAATATTAAAAGGGAAAAAATTTAATGGAGTTTATGTTCAAATAAGCTGACCATACACATTCCCTCTTTCTGGCTTTCTATCACTTTTAAAACACTTTCATTGAACTTGTAAGATTCAGAAGTGAAAATGTTATTTCAAAATTCCTTGTTTTGAAAAGGCTTCAGACTTTTTGGAAAAGGAAATTTTTTGCTTGAAACAGTTCAATACATTTCACTAAAAGCATTTCTCTCTTTTCCTTCAGCCACCTTCAGCATTTTCAGTTATTTTACACAGTGTTTACTATAAATACCAGTGGAAAAAAAACCCTAAAACCCTCCAACCAAGTCTAGCTCTAGTCTCCAAAAGACGATTTTTAAAAAGATGCAAATAACAAGACTTAATTTTTAATAGTAACTAACCACTATATTCAAAGGTTCACTGGTTTAAACTTCTTATCCTAACTTTGATATAAATATATGCCCTTCTGCTAACTATTCATCTCAATTTCTTATTCGTAACACAGGGATAATAATGCTGGCTATACTTGCCTCAGTGGAGAGGATTAGTTGGTATCTACATGGATCCTGCCCGTATAAAGCACAATCATTATTGCCTGAATGGCAGTATCTGCTCCACTAGCCTTGAGAAGTATCATATGCCTTCTGGCCTCAAAATTAAAATTGCTTTCAGTATTTAAAATATTTCAGTTTTTGCTACATCAGAAAGGAAACCTACAGACAACTGGGAAGTTTGCAGAGCAGCCAGTGCAGAAGGAGGCAGCATCCTGAGGACACCACCACAGACTGTGAGGTGCACAAGTTGCTTCGTGTCTCAAGTGATCAGTGCCAGACCACCAGCACACAAAGCAGACTGGTCACCATATTTCAGTTTCATTTGTTACGATGTCCAGCCCTGTCTGTTCAGAAAAAAACAAGTAAAAGAACCCCAAACACACAAGTCACACCTTTCCCCCTATACTTGTCTACTCATCCTACTTTTGCCATTGCTTCCCTACCAATTTTCTTACAAATTATATATATATATATATATATTTAATAACATGTAAGTTATCCCAGTATGTACTTTAACATTTGCAGCTGGAGTTCCAGCCTGAATTCTGGATGCCCAGCTTTCTGTCAGTTAATTGCAGGAGTGAGATGTGAAATATATCTATTTTTTATTGGTAAAGATAAACATGATTTGTAAGATGAGTCAAATTAACAATCGATTACACACTAATGGGCTCTAATCAATACATTAACTAAAAGGAGGGGAACAAGAGGAAAGGTGGAAGAGTAATTTAGAATAGCAGGACTGTTCTGCTGGTTTAAAAAAAATAACAGCGTATAAAATAAAACTGAGCCACCCTTTGTGGAAGAATGCAATATCCTCTCTCTCGTTCTCTCACCTTGTTCCTCTGTATGATGTGGTGTGTGTTTATTAAAGAATAAAAGAGCAATTATTACATTTCCAGCCGATTGCAGGGCTGAGGCAGCAGTACAGCAGTGTCAGCCTGCTCTCTAGTGTTGCTGGAGGTGTGCAGCATCCGGCCACACTCCCAGCTGCACCCGCTTAGAACACAGCCCAAACCCCGAGGAGTTTCCTTGCTATCTTCTGGGTGGTAAGGAAATCTCAATTATGCACACAAGGGATGTGGTTAAGGGAAAAAAAAAAGGAGAAAGAATGTTTAAATTGTATACGTAAACTGTTTTGTTTTACAAGCTGGAGTAAATCAGCACATTTGTAGGCCATATTTATCTGATCCACTCAATAATAACCTCTCTCAATGAACACTATTGATGTGGCATTTATGCCATTGCAGAACATAACCAATCCCTTAAATTCAAATAAAGCATTAGTGAAAAAATAAGAATTTTTGCTTCTGGGCAAGTCACTAGCGCACAAATTTCTTCCATGTTTCTGTCAGGAACTGAGGTGGGAAAATATGCCAGGAACGGAAGTAAAGGCAGAATTCCTCCTGCTCTCTCTGCCTTACAAACTCAGTCCTCATTTGCAGCCCTATACAATTAATAGAGGTGTCATGGTCTAAAAACAAACCAACCAAACCCCCTGACAGAAGGATCACGGAAGGAAACCAGTGCTTTTAGCAGCAATTTCCTAACAGGAGGCACAACCCTGCACAGCCCCTGGTGAGGTCCTGAGGCTACAGCAGGGCACAGGCACACAGGCAGCCCTGTACCCACGTTTGCTCTGGATTACAGACTTCAAGGCTGTGTCTTTTTTTGCTTGAAACTGTTCAATACATTTCACTAAAATGTATTTCATTTTCTCTCTTTTCCTTCAGCCACCCTCAGCATTTTCAGTTATTTTACACAGTGTTTACTATAAATGCCAGTGGGAAAAAACCCTAAAAACCCTTACATTTCTAAGACACTTCTTAGAAGACTAACCCTAAGACACTTCTTAGCCCGTGTCACACAGGGCCTTTGTGCTCTCGAGCCTTGTTAGCCTTGTTACACACACATACACACACACACACACACACACACACACACACACACACAGAGAGAGAGAGAGAATGAAAAGGGAGATGATCACCATTTGTGCCAAGTAATTCCAAGAAAATCCAAACACAAGCAATGGAGCTGTTACAGCAGCACAGAAAGGTGCCATCTCCTGCAGAAACTTAGAGGGAAAAGACAGCATGTTACATACTATGCTTTGGTAGAGAAAGCACTTTCAAGGCACATCTCTGGAAAAGGTACTGAGCTCAGTTACACAATGTAAGTCAGGAGAAATGCCAGTGGAGCTACTCCTGTTTACTAACACTGAAACCTCCTGTCCAAGACTTCAGCATAATCTCAGTTACACACTGTATTCTCCACAGGCTTGCAGATTAGGAAACAAGACTGGATCAGAAGAGCCCTTCAGTCCCTTTGAAATTTTTTTCACTAATTCACTCTGAAATGTCTTCTTTTGAATACAGTCAATAACAGCCTTAAAAAAAAGATCATCATGCCTCTAGAAAAAGCATTTTGTCAGCTTGAGGCAAAGACATGGGTATGGGTTTCAGGCCAGCAATGCCCACTGAGAGAGCAGGGAGTTCATCTCTGGCCTAGGATATCCTGCAGAACATCCACAACCTGTGGTGCTTCTGTGAGCAGCATTTCTCAGACCCTTCTTAAGTATAGAGTTCATGGCCAGTGCTCAAACACCAGTCTCTTGGAGAATGGGACTATCAGGGAAACAGCTACAACTACATGGGTTTCATTAGATGTAATCAAATATTCAGCTAATATCCCAGTGTATACCTAAAATCAACCCAGTCTTAGGAAGCTTTCCACAATATATACACAGCTGCTGAAAATGGATGACTTCTTTCATTAATATTTGCTTCAGAAAATACCTAATTCACTTTGGTGGTGTTTATGTGCTTTCTACAACTACAGCAATAAATCAGTGTGCTGGGAAGAACATTTCACAGAAAAGGGAGATCTTAGGCGGGTATTAAACAACTCATTCAGAATGAACTCTGAACTTGTGAAATTAAAATTTGAAGATTTTATGAAAAAAAATCTACCAATCTAGATGATGAGAACAATATGATGATGTTAGAACTACAGATATTGAAGATACTAGTTTTAATTAAGTGCAGTCACTAACTATACACAGGGAAAGATTCACAGCCAGTTTGCTAACCATAATAACCTAAAATAATTTTGCTCTGCAGTAACAATTGTCCCAATATACACATAAAAATGGTATCATTTTTATTAATCTCATCAATTTTTTGTTGACAATGGGTGATCAAATACACAAATTAAAATTATCTGGTGGATTATCTTAAATTAATTTCTCTTGCTAGTAAGTTTAAGTTGTTATAAAGGGTGCTGAAACCCACACATACTTAAAACCATGTAGGCAAAACAGCCTCTGCTGTCATCATGTTTACAGTAGCTCAGCCTCTGGCTGTGCTGGGTAATACCCTGCCTCACTCCAGCTCTGCTCTCTGGGCACATTTTACATACTTTTCATAACTAAAAATACAAGTTTTATAAGCAGAAGCCTCTTGTTTTGTTTGTTTTACTGCTAGACTTATGGAGCGTTATTTTGATTTCTCTGGCACTGGATAAACCTTATTGATGTCAGTGAACTCTGAACCTGTAGTTCTGAGTATTTTCAAAATAATCTCTCTGTGTGGAAAGTGAGACCAGGCTAGGATCAAGCAGAACACTGCAGCATAAACCTAATGCATTTATTGAAACCATCTCCAATTAGCAGGAGAAAACATTTACAGTCTCCCGTTTGAAAACAATTTACCAGTGTAGATTAAAGAGAATTAACTCCTTCCTGAATACTATTTTATTTACTGACATACGTTCAGACCAATAGTGAATGCATTAATCTTTTTTTGAATTTACCCAAAAGGCTGTCTTCACAACAGCTCAGCTCTAACAAGCAGTTCAAACTCTGGCAGCAGACATGGTTTTAAGAAAACCCCATACACAGTGCCTGGAACCCCCCAGGTTTGTTTTCAGGTAGGGAAGGCCAAAACCAGCCTTATGTATATATACGGCTTTGATGGCAGCATTGGAAAATAAATAACCAAGAGCAATTGCTGCCTACACATCTTGCTGGGTACCTGGCATATGCTGATTATTTTTCTCAAATCAATTAGCACTGTGCAGCTTTTCTCATTAATCCACTTTTACCATTAATTCCTATAGCCATGTGTCTTCTGACTTGTATACACTGACCAGCTCTGTGCCCTACAAGCCTTGTCTCAAGCCTGCTCAGCCTCTACGCTCTCAGGAGTACCTTTGCCTGCTGTTTATAATGAAGATTTCTCCCGTTTTATTTATTAAGCAGAGCAGGGCTAAGCTTGGGGCCAGCAGCAAAGGAGAAGTGCAGACCTCCGAGGAGTTAACAGAGCCCATGAAGGAGGCTTGAGCTAAAGCAGAGCAGCTGCTTTATTCTGCAGCTCCCTCTACTTGCTGCATCCCATCATGGCAGTGGGACAATTTGCCTCTGTAACCTCCCAATCACTCTTTCACAGGTCAGATCGTAAGATCAATACAAACAAGAAAAAAAAGGGACGTGTACTCATGTAAGAAAAGCCAGGAAGTTCAAAGTTATAGCTGACAGTCTGAATTTAACTCTGACTGATCTGGGAAACAAAAGTAGAGCAGTGACATGAATGAAGGATGAAGTGTCAGGCTGTACAGTACTTGTTTTTTATCAATTTAAGTCAAGCCCTCACAATGACTGCCCCCAAATTTCTCATATTACACAGAAAACAAAAGTGAAGAAACAATTTTTTCTAAATTTTCACATATGAGAGAAGCCCACAGATTTCAAATCAATATCTTGGTAATTTAGCCATTAAAAAAAAAATAGTTCATTGCATTCTGTACACGAGGCATTTCCCTGAGTGTGTATCAATCCCCAAATTGTGCTGCTTACAGGGACAGGTCAGTGCCTCCATTCCACTTCTGTATTACCACCTGCAAGTGCAGCAAAACCAACAAATTACAACAAATAACAACAGCACACAGTGCATTTCACAAGTATAACCAAACAGTAACAGCTGTCAGAAAAAGAGGACCAAAACCCAGTCTGTACAAGCAGCATGGCAGAGAAAGGCTGGCTCTGGAAACACTGAAATTAGCAGCAGTCACAAATGGTCTCAGCAGGCACACACGGCTCTCCCTGGTCCTGCCACCAAGCCTGATGAACCTGCCAGCAGAAAACACTTCCCTTACTGTTGCTCTGAGAAGGGGGCAGTTGATCAGTGGTTTAGGATTGAGTTACTGCACTGGGATCAGGTGGAAAGCCTGGCTGAGATTCCCGAGTTTAGAGTCAGATCCTTTCTTAATTGCCTGCACAAGAGCAGCAGCTCCCAGCACAGCTCTGCTCTCTGTACTCCCTGCAGCTATGCCATCAGAGGTGAGGGGGCTCACTGTTTCCAACTCATTGTGTTCAGGTAGCAATGCCACCCTAAACCACATCCTCAAACTTCTCTGAAAAGGCAACACACATCCCTACAGCTGAATTTGTTATTACACTTTCCAGAGGTAGATTCTGGGCATTTAAAAATATTTGGATCATATATTCATTACTTAGCAAATAAATTCCTTCATTATATTGTTGGGAAGAGACAAAATAATACAATTTTTTATTGCAGCTGCCTCCATTGCACATGGTTAAAGCAATCTCCTGAAAGAGACCATTGAGTTTCATAATTCAATGAATATTTATATTGTTTCAGAGAAAAAGAAAACTTGAGAGCCTTGTTTTGCAAGATTAAGCAACAAATGTCTTATATTTCAAATGAATTGCTAAGACTTAATCCTGCAATTCTTTTCTAATCCAGGCAGTCCTAAGGACTACCATGAGATCAAGGACTCCTGACAGGAGTGAGTTTGCAGGGTCAGGGCTTTCATCTGTGTAGAATGCATTCAGCCAGTCACCAGGTGAACTCATTTCACTGAATTTCTAATCCACTTGAGTATTGTGGGTTTGAAAGTTCAGATAAAAATAAAATCTAAGAAAAAAAATAATCAAACCTTATTGAATTTCCTTTCCACTTAGACAATGAAATAGCAGCGCAGAAGATGAAAAATGTGCTCAGTGAGAATGTGATGAAATATGTAATAGGACCCAGAAATGGAGGTGCTGCTCCTGAGAATGAAAAAGTACAAATTGACCCTCTTCTACATTTCCCCCTTAAGCAGAACATGTGTCTCCATGTCCAGTCACACACACGTGTGTGAAATGCCTTTGACCTACACAGAATTGTCAGTGGGGTCCTTCTCTGCCATCTCACCTGCCCTGGAACCAATAATTCCCCTCTGCTGTTACAGCAGCCCTTCCAGAAAAGGAGGAGTGCAGTGGAGAAGGACAGGGCTGCTCTGCCCTACACTTGGGGCTCCCTCACAGGCCTCAGAGTGCAAGGAAGGTGAAAGTAAAGGAAGAAACTAAGTAGCTGTACCTGTTTCTACCTTAGTTTTTACAACAAACAGAAACCATGCAGATTAGAGGCTCTGACCACAGCCCACACTCAAGAGCCCTCCAAGGAGGACCAGAGCACCTCATAAGAAACTGTGAGCACTTTATTTATGCACTAAACCCCTATGGAAACAGGCACACGATCACCTCTAGTATCAGTCATTGGGGTCGCCCCAGTCAGCAGCTCAACAAAAGGCTCTGCCACGCCAGCCCTGAAAGGGACTGTCCCCATTTCCCCCTCCCAGTGGTCCCAGGTGGCTTTATCCCCACCATGATGACAGAAGCACAAGGGAGCACAAGCATCTCTGAGAACAGACTTATATTTATAATAGAAATAAAGATTTTTAACAGGTCTGCAAAGCCTTACCCAGGGCAGGTGAAGGCAGGAAGAGCATGCAGGGGCACTTGGGGATGGCTGATGGGGATGGCCTCTTGCAGCTCTGAGTCACCCCTGTTCCAGGTGCGAAAGTTTATTGCAACTCATCAGGATAATTTTTTTTGCCCATTTCATATGAAACTTGTTGCCCAGCTACAATATTTTATTTTAAACACAGCATTTTAATATTTCTATCAGTTCAGCTACTTGTTCCTTGACTGAAATAAAAAGTATGTAGTAGTCAAATAGGACAAAAATGCTTTTACAGGTTTTAATAATTTTTAGAAGACTCGATTATTTGAAAGACTTGCTCCAAATTTAAATATTTGCAACTCCTATGAAATCAACCAAACTCTTATAATTTCTGAGGTTTTTGTGTTCCTTGGTCTTTTGAAATACAAGAATTCATAGGCTGCTTAGTCTAAAAACAACCTGAATCTGTGAGCACTACTCCTCAGTCTGCAGGCTTACACTGAACATAGTTGTGATTGCAGCTGGGTCACAGGCTAAATTCATTAATTAGAGTACCTAATAAATTGTTATTGATATTGTTCAGTTGTTTGTCACCACCCAAAATGGTCAATAATGTCAACAACAGAAAATAGAATGTAGCAAAAGCCAAACTAAGCTTACATAAATTAACTGAGGGGAAAAGCACAGCTGAAGATAGAGGCAACAGTGGAGTGAGTGAGCGGGATGCAAAGATGTGGCCAGACATTTGTGTGTCCTGAAATGCTGCATTCAGTTAAACTCTTGAATGGCACTTTACAGGGTCCTGTTCTGCATTAGCAGGAGGGAACAAACACTGGTTTTTGTCCTTACCCTCCTGCCATACCCTCAGTAGGCTACACTCTCTACACTCTTCTTTGCTTGAGTAAAATGAAGAATTTGGTGTAGCTGGAAAATATTTTTCCATTTGATTTTGCAGATGTGGCTGGAGGGAGTGCTTCTTTGGAACATCAAAGCCTTTCAAGAATATATGTTATTTTGGTAATGATTCTCCTGTAGTCTAACAAGTCTAAAACAACCATTTTGTGGAGACTTAATTTTTCTTTTACTTTTCTAGACAAGTGTTTTCTATAAAAGAATCCAGATCTTGACACTGAAATGAAACTTTTTTTTTTAATGTGATATATTCATAGGTCAAAAATAATTTCCTCCCATAACCCACTTCACCTTTTTTAAACCCAAAGGTTTTCCACTGTGAACCAGAACTGCACAATTCTTTAGACTGTGCTGAGCCAGACAAACCCTGTTTTCAGCCAGCAGCAGCAGCAAGTCACAGTTCAAACTGTGCTGCCCTTTTCCAACATAGGCTGTGACACCTGTCTGCTCTTCTTGAATATTTGTGTCATCTTCCTCCATTTCCATTTGAGGTGAGGTTCTGGTACTGAGATTGTGCCAAGCAACTCACAATGCAAGGAAAAGCTCAACACTGCCTTCCCTCCTCAGCCTGCTTCCACCAGTGGGGCTGAAACCTGGGCTGGGCAGAGACCTGACACTCTTGGACTGGTTCAGACTGAGCAGTTGAAGGTTTGTCCCTGACTGCAGCATTTGGGTGTTTCCCACTGGCAGTTAAAAGTGATGAGAAGTGGAGAAGGGAATCACTGCAGTGAGCTGGAGCAGGCCAGCTCCAAGGGAAGCTGGGGCCTGAGCAGATCTGCTGCTGTAGGATTTTCAAAATCTGTAGGAGCAGAGAGATCACTGCCTAATCTCCTGTGATTTAAAATTACCACAACCAACATTAGGATCAAAAAATTGATTTATGCATTTGTAGTTTACCAAAAAGAGGTTTTTTCCCCCTCATCAGTTGAATTCCTTATGGCTCCCAGAAAGAAACAATCTTTCACAGGCAGTACTGAAACAGCCTGGCATAATCACTCTTACCTAATGATGGATATTTATTGCTGTCATCAGAGACTTAGGGTCTAAAAATCCCATCTTATAAAAATAATTTTTAAAAATGAATGTAATGACTTCACTGATCCGTTGCTGCTAAATCTGAAGTACATGGAGAATTCAGATTAATTCACACATTACAATTGATAAAATATGTTGGACTGACCTCAGTGGCTGCAGTGTGGAATATTTGGAATTCTGGATGTATACACAAACATGCACTTGTTCACTTTTCTAACTTGCTGCAAGTCTGCTTCAGTCTCCACTAAACTGGTGCAAGGTTCATAACTGTGTAAAATGGGAAATCATTAGGCCAAGCATTGTGAATTATCATGTGAATACCTATATTTTCTTAAAAGCTTTAATCCAGATATGCATATAGACATGCATCTAATACTAAGATTTTTTTAATCCCCTAAAATTTTAGGATACTCTATAAGAGTTTCACACTCTTACCCTTGTCTAGGGATATCCACTGTCTGGGGAGTTATGATTCATGGAAATCAAAGGACTTTGGATCCCAACAATAATTTACTGTACAACTCAGCGACTGTGGTGGACTCACATTCAATTTTGTGCTGGTCCAGTGATTTTAGGCCCTGAAATACAGACATAGCTCTGAACCCATTTCTATTCTTTAGGAGCAGAGCAATGTGTGAACTCTTTTTATGCTTTTACCACACATGTCATTCCCTTTTCTTTCTAGGAAAATAGTTTCCTGTTATTTTTAGCTCAAATCACAGCTTCATTTTTTTAAAAAAATATATAATCTACAGTTACTTAGTAGTCCCCCAAACTTAATTTCCTGGGCTGCAGAAGAAAGCTGGAAAAGGTGAAAACACCATTGACTTTTGATCTGTTTTGTTAAGAGCATGACAGGCTTCTCAGATCCAGTTCATAGTCCTCTTTTAAGTACCTTAAGGTAAAAGATGCAAGTCACAGCTATGTCAGAACATGCTCTGCTCACCTCCTCTCCCCCCCTCAAACCATTTCTGACCCTGCTTTGGGGGACAATATTGAAAACAGTGAAAATATAACCCTGCTAAAAACATGAATCAAAAAGTCACTGCTTGTGGACATGTTTTTAAAATTGCTTAGTTGCATGGAAGTCCCTTTAGTGCTTGAAGGACTTTAATAAAATTGATTTTCTGAGTATAGCCTTTTAGCAGCTACTGTATAAGCTTGAAATATGAACCCTTCATTGTTGGAAGTGTTTCATTTTTGCCCTGTAACTAATGATCAAGGGAAAGAATGTGTTCAGAATTCTCCATGGTTGCCATTTTCATAATTAAATTGTGCTAATAATAAAGCTTTGCAGACTTTAAACAAACTGGCACTGGAGTGGAATGTGGTTTGCAGTGTTTCATTTAGAGACCTCTGCAATTAGCCCTTAATGAATAAGCATACCACAGTGATAAGTAAGACATCTCTGTGAAGAGGTTATTTACCAAAGCACAAAACTGTGACATTTTCATTCCAATAAATGAAATCTATTCTCGAGATTTCTTCTGAAGGCTCTTAAGTAATTTGGGAAGTTAAAACCCATTAATTGTCTTTAATGCCTGATGTGTAATACCAGTAATAGAGCACCACTGTTCGTCCTAAGTACAATGGCTCAAAAATAAGCAGCTGAGTCAGTAAGACAATTACCGAATGTGAGCTGCACAAATAGTGCAGATTTACTGGCTTCAATAAACTGCACAGATCTTTAAAATACTAGAATCACATTCACTGCAGAGCCATAGCTCCAGGTTACACTTTTCCCTCCCATACTGCCTATCTACTTACACTAAGACTCATGTTAGAAGATTCTTTCCTGTATTTGGTCATTAATAAAGAACTGAAAAAAAAACCCAAACCACACCCTACACATCACAGGACATTTTGTGGTAGGGTAAATCTTGCAAGAGTGCTGATGTATATTAGCAAGGAATCCATCCCTTAGTGACTGAATGCACAGAATTAGGAGGTTGGGGTTGGTTCACTGACTGTGCCTCTCGTACAACTGCACTGCACTGCCCATAGGAGGGAGTCATTATTTTCTGGCAAAACTCATTTCAGCATCTAATGAACCAGGTGTAGTGGACTCTCAAACTCATGCTTTGGCTCATATAGCACAGCAGGGCATAGGATCCTGGTATTTTTTTCCATGGACTTTAGTGGGTATTGGATCTGGCCCTAGGAAGAGAACCCTGGTGACTGCTGGTAACAGCGAGTATTGAGAAAGCAGACTCAACAGTCAGCACACAGAGCAGGAGGAAGATAACATTATCTCCAAAAGTAACTGTGCTTCAGTCTAGGCTATCAAACCCAACTTTTTCTAAGTTGCCTTTTCCTAACAGGATCACAGGCACTACCAATCATCCAAGCGTGTTTCCTGTCTCTCAAATATCTGGGTAGACAACTTTGTACTAACACATTTCAGTTTTACTCAAGAACTTTTTTTCTCCTTTGCACACAGTCATCTTTCTGTTTTTTTGCAAAAAACAGACAGGAATAGAGGAAAAAGAATTGGTGTACACAAAAACACCAGAGCCTCTGATATATTTTTAGGTTCCCTTCCATAATGATCTGACACCAATCTTTTCCAAAAAATAATTACAAGATAAAGAGATGGGGGAACAAGAAATATGGAAAAGATCTAGACATGCAATCTCCAGAATCACAAATAACAGACAACAGTTTTGTGTAGTTTGCAGCACTTCTTGTGGCAAGACTGGGTACAGAAACCCTGCAAACACCAGCCTGGACCCTCACAGGAGGCTGCCACAGACCAAGTGCTCTCTGCAGCAGTGCTCAGCTCCAGCTGGTCAGCCTGCACAGGTACAGCACACACTGACAAACACAGGAATGGGATCATTTGTCCAGTGAATTTCCATTTAGAAAATGTGTCAGGGGTCTCCAGAGCTGCCTTTACAAAATACTTTAGGACCTGTTTTCAAAATCTGATCAGGCTCCATTATCCATATGAACAAGGGATACGTCATGCAGTGGGAAAAACTGGAACAAACAGGTATTGAGGAACACATAGCAGTGTATAGGTATTAGAGGTATATATAAATAGGTATTGAAGAACACATAGCAGCTAATGGTGCAGAGCCTTCCCAGTGCCTCAGTACAAATGAGCTGAGGTCCAGCAGGGCTTAATTAGCTCTGGCTCACCACTGGCAGCAGGTCAGTTATGATGAATGTCCAGCTCAGCTGGTCATGACTTGGCTCTTTAGAGAGACTGCTCAGATGTCTCTGTGTCTGTAGCACCATTGAGCTGAAAGTCAGACAGTTAACTCATGGATTACTACATTTGGGCTGTAGCTGCAATTTTTGTTTCACCTACTTCTCTTGAAGTTCCTAAACTTCATCCCTCAGATAGGAAAAAGGAGGCTTTATGCTCAATCTACACCTGGTCATCTTATATCCATGTATCATCCTGCTAGAGTTGCCCCTTCTATAACTGTCACTCTTTTCTCTTGTGTTTATATTCCCAATATATTTGAATACAGAAAACTTAAACCACATTTGTTAAATGCAGATACATGCTCTGCAGCACACATTCATGTTATACACTGCCTTAAAAAAAAAAATCCTTCCTGTTAAAATTCTGGCTATTTTTATTTTTAAAAATGATGTCTTACTCTCAATATTGGGGCAACAAGACCCACAGGCTTCTTTTGGGAAAATGTGAAAAAACTGAAACCTCAAAAGTGAGTGAGGTGGTGATGTGTTTTATTTACACCAACTGTGCCCAGGTACCAGGATTGCTATTCTACTTATTTTATTCAGAGGAGTCCTGTGAATTCCTAGCAGCATTCCTGCAAACAGTAATTCCATGACTCACTGTGCAGAGCAACAAGAGGCAGTAACCTCTGAAGTAACTTCTTCATCTCAGTTATAATCTTCAGTCTCTTTTCCATTTAGACTTTATACATCAGACTAAAATATTTAGCACATAGAAATGGGACAAGCAGAAGTGCTTTTCTTAAACAGAAATCTCATACAGTTATTCATAAAGCAAATCAATTGAGGCAGGCAAAGAGAATACACCTCAGATGGGCCTGGGTGAAAAAAGAAGTGATACATTGTGTTCATTAAAGCAGTATCAAAATTAAATTTAATACAAAGTACCTGAGACTAAAACCCAAAACTATTAACCCCAAAGCCACTAACTATTCATTAGCCAAGTCAATTTTGCATCCCATTATGATTCACAATGTGTAAATTCCCATTGAAATTGATTTAGTAAACCAGCTCTTTGATGGGCCTGAAATTAAAAGGATAGAAGAAAAGATACAACTAATTGAAGAACATAATTTGATGCTTGTAAAGGGTGCGAAATTTACTGAGAGCAGACTGGAGCTTTAATTAAAGACAACGGGCCAAATTCACACCTGGGATAATGACTGAGGAATTTTGCTGAGGTCAGAAGAACTGCAGCCACTCATTGCAGGGCTGAATTAAGCTTCTGGTAGTGTCCATTTTTAAAAAGAGCTAACGAAAACAGCCTTGGGGGTGGGGGAAAGAGAGAGAGAAATAAAGTGAGAAATACATATTTCCTTGTCTGGAAGTTACCCTGACAGGCCTTTGTCTGCACTGAGCAACACTGGGAATTTCTTTCTGTTTGCAGCAGATCAGGGGGACAAACTCTAAGATGATGATACTTCTGCTCCCAGATTAAGAGTGATGAGAAGAGCTGAAGTTTCACAGAACTGCCAGGAAAGAGCAGAGAAATAAGCCCACATGGTAAATCAGAGTCTTTTGAATAAGGTGGTTTTATTCTCCTCTCAGGGACATTCAGGCTGTTTGAAACAATTTCATAACTTCTATTTTTGTCTTTTTTCACAGTTGCTTTGTGACAAACCATTATTAGAATATTTGTACTTGGGAATCTGATACTTCATCAATTTTGCATCATTTGGTTTTGTTCTATGAAAAGTCTCACCTTTATGAAATAAATAACAGCTGAAGGAATGATGATATTCTGCACATTTTTGTAGAAGAGTACACATCAGGTCATGAAGAAATTTTACATTATTTTCCAAGGAATTTTAATCAACAATTTGAGAATATGAAGGCCAAGATAAAAAATTTTGTCTGGTTCCTTTGTAAGATACAGAGGCTTAAGCCATGTCATAATTTCAGTGTATATCTGCTTAAACTATTAATTGCAGACCTAGATGATGAAGTGCACTTATTTTTGTACTGCAGACAGACTGCAAATAAGGTAACATTATTTCTTAACTTGTGTATGATTTATAATTTATTTATATATTATTATAACTTATAAGAGAGAACCTACTGCTGACGAAGTCTTTAGTACAGTAATGCAAAATAACGACATCAAAACTTAAACAGGAAAGTTTAACACTTTCTACTTCTTATGCTCCTCAGTGTGAAGCCAAGGGGTGTCTCAAATGGCACAAGGAGAGGCAGGAGATAAGCTTTATATTCTCTTTTACTAGCAGGAATATTCTGTGTTGGTTCTTATAGTCCCTTTTTGGTACTTCAACTGATTTAACACTGAGTTTTCTCTTGCTAAAAGGTTGATTACACATTCCCAAGCTGGGTCTGTCTTGCTCAACAGACTGGAATGCTCCAGTATAGGTCTGTGGAATAATTTGCCCAAGAAGAATGTTCTTTTTTTGAATAATGATAAGTAAATAGAGGATAGCCTTGATATTTCAGGAATATTCCATGTCTGATATACTAACTACAGCCATGTCTTGGAGATTGCTGTAAAGGGGCTGATGTATCCAAAATAATGTGGGGAGGAAACACAGATAGTTAAAAAATCTTGACCTACCATGAAATCTATGTGAAATTTAGATTCTTTGTCTCCAACATTTAGACAGCCAGACTGGGAAGAACCAGCAATGTGATCTAAGCCCACCACTGCACACATTTCCTATGTGGAGCAGTGTGAGTTGATTTGAATTACTTTGTCTGTGTTATCTGAGGACTGACAACAGAGTTTGTAACAGGCCTTAATCAGGTGGATGACATACAGCAATCTGTGACTGTACAACATGCTCTTTAAATGTTCTGTACAGCTTTAAAATACTGCAAACTCTACAGAGACAAGAGTTTAAAAGTTGGGGTATTTGGAGCAGAGCTCACTGGCCCACTGCCTTTGTGGCATAAATCTGTGCTGACATGGATGTGTTTCTCCCTTTAGCTGCTGTTGAGGACTCATCTCCACCATGAAATGAGGTATTCTTATCCAGAAAGTATCACCAAACTTAGGAAGGGGCTGAAAGGCAGTCACATTTCAGTACTGAGCAGTATCTGTTTGAGCTCCATCAACAACCCCCACATAAAAGCTGTTGTGCAGGAGCAAATAAGAAAAGTTGAATTCTTTGCCTAGTGTAATTCACTTCATTTATTGACTTTTTTTCCCTTTCGTTTGTCAGTGGTTCTGAGATGCCTGGCATTCAGGATGATTTGTAATGTAAATTATATAATTGTACTTTCACATATTTTAACATCAAATAGAATGATTGACTACAGAATTTGAGCTGTCTACAGGTGGGGGTCAATTATCATCTGAATAATCACACTACCACACAAGAATAGCATGGCCATGGAGTGTGACATATTTTTATCTCTATGCATTTCAATGAAGTCAGGCTGGTACATAAAAGGTTATCACCTAGGAAACATATTTTCCTAAGCACAAGTTAAACATGCAAGCAAGATCAGCATAGATATTCAATTTAGCCAGTCAACCCTAACCTATTAATATTTTAACAAAATCCAGTGAGGATAATTTTTTTCTTTGATCCCATCTCATTTGAGCAGCCTGGAAAGGGAAGAAAAATTAAAAACAAAATAGTCAAGCATACAGAATGAGGTTATGTATTAAGTGGACTATTTAATGTTTTTGGCATATTATAGCCCTAGGGAAAGTATGGATGGATTTAACAATCAAGATCTGTGTTCCCTGGGCCCACAAAGTTCGAGAAACATAAAATAATCTATACTTCCGAGCTGACAAATCTTACCTGACACTCTGCTTCATCTCACTGGGACTCTCTAGCTCAGCATTAATCATATGTTACAGGGAATAAAAAGAAAAGTAAATCACACTAAGCTGGAAAGTGAGATGGAAGGTCTTTGGGCAAAGCTTTTAATCAATAATATGTGGGATAATAACCAGGAGCTATTGTTTGAATCTTCAGATATGAAAAGGCAGCAATACAAAACACAAAGCAACTACAAACTGCTGCCACTTCAAAGGGGTCTGATGCAAACCAAATCAGGTTGGTTTGCCCTAAATCCCACCTTCTCCCCTTCCCAGTCCATTAGCAACATTCTGTATTCACAGTTCACCAGCATTTTGATCTAACTCCAAAACTGCAATTAAAAGTGTCTATCTGATCCTATAGATCAGGGGGCACAGTAGTATCATGTGCATTAATTTTTGGGTGTCTAATCTGAGATCCTTTGCTATTCATTGACATTCAGAGAACGTTCAAAAAAAAGGTCTTATTTCTCATGTCAGACAATTCCCCTCTTTCCCTACTAGCTTCTCTTCACATAATTATTGCTAAAACACAAGACTAGTATTATTTTGCTCTGAATTCTACCTCATTTCCAAATACTACACCGACCTTCATGTCCATGTCTGCCCTTCCTTCCACTCCTCACCATACACTAATAAAAGGAGAAAAGTAATATGTAAGATATTTATTTACTAAATACTGAAGAATCCTTTAGTTTACATGTTTTTTAGCTGTTTAATTTGTGGTTTAATTTAGAATATGTGCTCAGCGAGTAGAAGGCAGTTTAACTAACCCAGTCTCTACGGGCTGAAGCCTCAGCCATGAAATACAGGGCTGTGATTGATCTGACCTCCAGCTATTCATCCAGCTCAGTTTGTGACCTCTAACTTTCCTCACCCCTTCAATAATGTGTGTAATAATATTTGGTTTGCTCGGTTATGAACAGGAGGTGGAGACGCTAGTCCTGTCTCATACTTTTGTAATTATTATTATTATTTTAGGGGGTGGAGAGAGAGAGCTACAGCTCAGAGTGAAACCTAACCCAAATCCAGTTCAGGCTGTCCATTAATGCAAAACAGTTTTGAAACTGTGAATGGAGCTCCAGTAATTCCTCCACTGTTGCTCAGCAGGAGCTTGGCAACACACAGCTTGCATGACTATAGTAAAAAAAAAGTCTCACAACCATGAAAACATTCATGGACCATTTTCACAAGCAAGCCTATCACTGAGGCAATATTTTTTTACCGCTGAGTGTGTGGCCACATTCTCTTCCTTTTACTTCGTTGCTTTTTTGAAATACAAATACCTTTTTTTCTCCTTTTACTTTGTTTGGTTGGTGTTTTTGCCTATAACTCAAATTTAGGATACTTTATAATGGTTCTACCCTGCAACAATAAAAAAGATACTTTTCTGCTTTAGACACAGTAATACATGTAGAGTTTATTTTTTAAACAGCTCTTCTGTTGAACTCCAAAAAATCTTTCAGTGTTATCATTTTAATACATGTTAAACTTTTTAACATTCTGAGAACATCTCCCTCAAAATAAACAATAACCTGATTTTTTATAAAGTTTAAAATAATAAAAATATTTTTGAAAGGTTAAAATGGACTACTGGAAAAAAACTTGCCTCAGCTTTCAAGGAGATTTGGCTGGCTCATCAGCGACACCTTCTATCTTTATTTCAATCTCCCCTGTCAGTTTCCTCTCAGCAAACCCAGGGAAAAAAGGGACAGTCCCAGTGAATTCACACATTCTTAAAATGAAAACACTTTAATGGCCTAATAGACCCACAATTTTTTTATTAGTAGTAAAAAGTAACTTATAGCAAATTGTTTCTCTGATGGCTCTGGACTTTTTCTCTGCTCATCATAAATTTGTATAAAAAAAATTCACCTGAGCTACAGCACTGTCTGTTTTATCACACCAGCACCTGCTGACTCACTGGAAATACTGCTCTGGAGTGTTTGTCACTCCCAGTGTGCATCTCCTTGACAAACTGTGTGGTGACAGTCACACAACCTCTGCATCACCCAGGGGCCAGAGCAGATCGCGCTTGCCGGGCAGAACACACCTCGCACAGGGAAAGGAGCTCCCTCTCCACCCCCTGGGAATTCCTGATGTGCTGCCATTTCTGCTTTTTTGGCCAGGTAGGTGAACCATTGCTCAACATTCACAACTGCAGACACACACTTTCCTGGAGTGGGATTTTCCAGGTAAGACAAAAGCAAAAAGAGCAGTGATTCTCTGCAAGGAGCCATCGCTGGGCTTGGCTGCAGTCAGCCTTTCTCCCGGTGGCCTCACCTCCACGTGGCACTGACTCTGCTGTGTCTTCAGCTCCTGCAGCCCTAGACCAAATTTGCAATCCCCTTGCATGCAGCTGACACAGGTCTTCCTGACAGGTAAGTTCAGGAAGGATTTGGTTGCTATTTTGCTCCTTCCAATACAGGAGAACAATCTTCTACAAATGTTTTCCTACACATGGAAAGCAAAGAGAATTGGTATGTACCCTGAAATTACCACACAAGACATAGATTTTATAAATTTTGGTAAAATATAACAAGATATGGTGATGTAAAAGATATTATGGCAAATGAGAAGCCTCCATTTTTCCAACAGAACTTGCATAGGATGACCCACAGTGATTACTTATGTGTCTGCTCTTACCTCAAATGGTGACCCACCTCTTTAGTTTCCTGGAGCTTTAACTGCAGACTGCAGAACAAATGACAGGCAGGAGATGATGTGGGGATGCTGGGGGTGACTTCAGAGCAGGCACTGTCCTGCACATGGCTCTTCCAGCATCTGCCCAGGCAGGCAGGCAGGCAGGCAGGCTTTTCTGGGCTGCACTCAGCCTCTCTGAACAGCACTAAAGCAACACAGTTGCTAACAGGTTTTTTAAAGACTCTGCAAAGAGGATACAGTTTTGAAAACAAATAGGAAGTTCTTGGCCACTTCTGCCTCTCTTGTATTTGTACTGTTCTACAGTAGTTCTTAGTACAGAGTCAGCATTTGTTAACAGCACTTACAGAAATCTACTTTAAAAAAGGAGCCATCGTTCTTTGATGCTACATTATAGTCAGAGTTGGCATTTTCATGATGACTACTATATATTCAAAGCCACCATTTCTTAATTTGGTAATAGAAATCACTCCCCTGCAGCCTTGGTCTCATTTGGTCTGCAATGAACCAGTCAGGAAAGCATACACGGGCTGTGGATGCAGTCAAAAAACTCATCAAGGTTTTCTGCTGGTTTTTATTCTACATAAAGGAATATCTAAACCCACTAATGTCTCTGAAACCAGAATGAACTGCTTATAATGACTTGATATGAAAAAAATAATCAGTTTCTTTATCATAAAATAGGCTTTTGTACATCCTTTGGGGAAAGTAGTAGTGCTGTCAGAACTTAGGCTCAGTGAAATGCTGAAACGTTAAATTTAATGGTGTTTCCTGTTCTAAGCTCTTCTGAACTGGACTTAGCAAAGACTAATGACCAACCCTTTGAACCCCCAAATCTCTTAAGATTCAATTTGTTATTTCTGAGGAAAAAAAAAAAAAAAGCATGAATAAATAATGAGAATAAGGGACATAGTGACCAGAGACAATTCACCAGTGTCATTTACATATTACAGCCGGGTTCCCAATTCCTAGAATTACTCCTAGAAAAAAATTAACCCAAATTCAGGATGACAGCCAGAAGCAAGGGCTGCTCTATTCCAAAGCTACCTTGAAAGGTTCACAATATTTTCTGACTGTATTTAAACTGTACATTTTGGAACATGGAGAGTTAACAGAGGTTGGAGAAACCAATGCAAGTGTTTAAGCCTCTGGTGTGTTATGAGTCAAAATTCACTTGGTCAAAGGAAAGGAAAATAAATAGCTCAACAAAATAACCTACAATATTTTTTCAGAAGATATCTATTTGCAGGAAATAAAACTTTCACAAGAACGTATCAGTTCTGAAAACCCCAAGAGGGTTTTCTTAGGTATTCATCTGAATTTCTTTTGTCAAACCTAGAAAGCACATGACAATTGGCAGCAATTAGAACAGTTGTTCAAAGTGTGACAAATCTGGTTTAAATCCTTGATTCAGACCAGGGACTTCAACCTGGATCTTTCCCATCTCACACAACTGCACCAGTAATTAAGTTTTTGCTTATTCTTGGCTGGATCTATGCATCTATTTCACATTTTTATTTGGTTTTTATTATCTCCATTTGTTTCATCCTTATAAGAAACTTTTGCTTGAACAAAATTGCTTGGAAATGGAAAAAATATTTTGCAGAAAGAGGGAACATTACAGTAAATGCAGTGCTAGAGCTTATTTTGCCTTTATTTAAACGCATTGTGAAGCAGTGAAAAACCAGCAAATTACAGTCGTGTTTTAGGAAAAAGGCTTTGCTCACAAAACAAATTTTCTTCCTGAAAAGCAGTTTATTGCAATGTAGGAAGCTCACTAATTGGATTTATGACAGGCAAACAGTAATGGTAGAAAGGAATAATGTGAACAGAGGAAAAATAAATGTATATTAAATTTTACAGACACCTACACATTTTCTCTGCTTTCCTGAACCAAGTGCTCAGTGTTTCCAGATTTCTGTCGATTCTTAGTTTACTTGTCAGGGAAGAAGTGTGGTTACTTGTGAGGTAAATAAGCACACAGAATTAACTACAATCAGTACAAGGGCTCAGTGTGGCTGATAGGGAGATCAGCTGGGTGAAGTTCTGCAATTCCCGGCTGATGAGAAATGCATCGTGCTGAGATGCTCTCTCTCCTCAGACAGTATCCAGCAAGTCTGGTATTTATTTGCCTCACGTGCCAAGTCACTTATACATTTTACCCTCCTTTTATACACTCTGGCAGAATTGCATCATCTTCTAAAATTTAGCTTTTCATTTTGAGTGTTGCTGTGTTTTTCCTGCTCAATGTGGGACTGAATGCACAGCCCAGCCCCGGCAGTTCTGTGTTATCCTGAGTTGCAGTGTAACCTATCTGATCTTGGCAGGCATAAATGTTTTAAAACACAGCTGAAATTGTGCAAAGAGTGCTACTCAAAGAGTGTGACTGCAAAAGTCACCTCGAAATCTTGCATTTATTTCTCACTTTCATTTGGTGCCATAAAAGACCTCAGCATCAATCATTAACAAGCTATTAACACATGCAACTGATAAAAGTGTTCAAAGTCTGGTGGATAACAATGACAGAAACTCCTGGTTTACAGCTGGTTTAAGCTAAGTCTACGGAGCCCACAGCAGTTATTTCCTTGGTTAAAAGGTGCTTCTGCGTTGTTTTGCTTTCATCTCTGCCTGTGTAACACACACAGAGGCTTCCTTTTCTCATCTCTGCTCTGCAAAACTTGTCCTTCCCCTCCACTGCCTTTCCCACTCATTCTTAAAAGCAGTCTGCAAGCACACAGAGACAGGAAATTTTTTCATTCAAATGTCATTTGATTTTAATATTATTACCTGGTAGTGAAGGCGCTATCAAAGGAATGAGAAATCTCAGCTCAATTTTCAACTTGTAAACACAATGAAATAGTGCTTATTAACAATAATGAACAAGCAGGCTGTAATTTAGGAAACATCCTTCAAAGATATCTCCTTCCAGTTTTCTAAATTGTACCAAAACTCAGCCCTGCTCCTAGAATTAATAAAGCCAAAAACAGCTTTTATATAACCTGAATAAATATATATTTAGCATTTTGTAATTCACTTGTTTTGATCATTCATTTTGTTAAATAAAGTCTCTGATGTCATGAAGCCTGAACAGCTGCTCAATTACCTCATTACTTTTGTGTTATAAATGTCACTCAGGCTTTGGGGGTGTACAGTGTGTTACTGATGATTTTCTCATTGTCCCTGCTCCTAGTAACACTTGTCAATAATTGCATTTATGTGGTGATAGTTTCTTGCCCCTATGCAAAGGAATTTAAGGTTAGATTATAGAGAAAATGGCATCACAAACAAAACAGGCTCAGCAAACATGAAAACACCTAGCCTCCATCTGCTCAAGTGTGATACACTTCAGAGCTCCCATTTCACATGTAAAACAGAACATGATTTATAATTTATCTCTAGTTGGTGCAATCCTTCTCAAAGAAAAAAAAATATTTGATGAAACACTGGCTTTATGTTATCATAAAACTATCAAGGAAATCACAGAACATTTGGCAATTTACCTCTACTACAGCATCTTTGAAGTTTGGATATTTATATTTTATGCACTTTTCAAATGAACTGTACTGCTGAACACAAACACAAAAAAGCATAAGTGTGAGTCAGCACTGAAATGCAATTACAGAATTAGCAGCAGTAAACCACTGCAGGTATTTGCAGACCTCCACGTACTGCTTAAGGCCCAGTTCTAAAAAGATTTAAAATATTTTGTGTAGGGTGGAATTTATACAGTATTCTTGATTTATTTAAAATTTATAACCATAGTAAAAAATCAAGGGACAAAGGCAGAAGCAATGCAGCTCCCAGGTTCTGCAGAACCACCAGTCTTGCTTATAGTTCTGGGGCTTTTTACCAATAAAATTACAGGTTTTTGAGAGAATACTTGGGAGATGATTCTGCACCCCTCATGCCTGTGAATCACCTCAATGGTTAGCACTGGTTATGTGTAATAGGGTGAAACTCACTTCTGAATAAAATAACCTTTAAAAGATTTAAATTAGACTTCTGCTTGGTTGCAGACACAGAAATTAATTACTTATGTGAGAAGCCATTTCAAATCTACAGGATTATTTATTAACATAAAAGACACACGATCAAGGAGCAAAAAGGGATGTTGGGTGTTGAAATCTGCAAGGATCGACCTCTTGATCATACAGGAAAGCCATATGATCCTTTCCTTAAATTTTGTAATTTTCAAAGCACCTGTCCTGTGATGTCTCAGTTACAGTCCCGGCTGCTGTGCTCCAACAGGCAGAGAAGTCAGAGTGGTTTGTCTTTGCTCTGACAGCTTCATCAACATATTACAACTGAAACACTGCACTCCCACTTTATTTTCAGTCCATTTACTAAAGGAATGCATCATTCTGGTGTGATACATTTCTCGCCACTGGTTAATTTCTAAGGCTGTGCTGAGCAGTAAGCAGGACTTTAAGAAGGACCAGACTAGAGGGATTTTCAAATATCTTTCCTTTTCCTTGTGACAAAACTAGGCAGAAAAGCTATTTGAAAACTGTCAAAATACTGTGGGTTGGTTGGCTTGAAAACTGTTGTTTTCATATAAATGGCATTTTTTTAAAGCATCAATTAAATCTCCTTTAGCAAATCGGCAGATTTGTGACATCACCTCAATATAGAAGGAAGAGATTTAAATTTGTTTCCTGTCCTAACTGCCCAAAATAAATTATATATTTGCAGTATAAAAAAAATAGAAAATTAAAAAGGTCAAAAACACAATTCAAAAGCTTTTAAAATGTGATTTTGCAGGATTTTTTTTTAAATACCCTCTTAAGGCCAAGTGGAAAATATTTTAAAAGCGTATCTTATGCAACTTAACTCAACTGGGCAGGGCTGCAGTGCCCTCCTTGTTTATCAAGAGACACAGTTCCATCCAAGGTGGGGGTGAGAACAAGGGGCTCTCCCTTCCCCAGTTGCAGGCTGTGCTCCCAAGACATCACCTCCACGGCTGCTCAAGGCTCTGGGCTCTGTGCCATCAGCACAATCAGAGCTGAAAATTACTACATTCCAGTGAAATTGTAGTTTGTTCATATTTTACAAAAACATCTCTTTATTGATACAAGGAGTCAGGGTAGTAGCACACAAATTCCTGATACATCTGGCCCGACTTTGATTTTACCATATGGATCCCAACCCTCCTGTATGGAATGAGACTTCCAAAGGGTCCTGGAGGAACCCCAGCACCCAAATACTATTGATGCTCGGTGGGGTCTGTGAACCAGGTCATGACAAGTGATCAAATTAGGGTGTCCTTAAGAATTTTTTACCCTTCATTTGAAAGCTGCCACCTGCTCATCTGGGAGACTGCTTTTCAGGATCTCCTACTCTATTGCTACATGAAATAAAACAGATTCACAAGTGCTTTCATTATGCTTTGAAACCTCATCCACAGTGCAAACTACTACAGTCCCTGCAAAATCAGTGGAACTCCTCAGAGTTGCAATAACCTGGCAGTAGTGTTGGTGTGGAAAACAGGGAGGTGAATAACTCTCATAACCAAGCATTTTATATAAAACCTCTGTAAGGGTTTCAGCTTTTGCTTTGTGAGCCAGCACACTCACTTAGATAAAGATTGAAGACCACAACAGGAGCCTTGCTCTCCAGATGAGAAGTCTTTGCAGCAAGGTAAAGGTGCTATTGATTGCTTGGTGAAAATCTGATGTTCAAAAATAAGCAAAGGCAGTGCCAAATTTGTTAATTTAGTGGGCAGCATTACAAGAGGAAAGAGGACGCTTATGAAAATGCTGTAGCTTCTCCTCCTTTTTTAAGTTTTTAAATATTAAACCCCTCTTGCAGGCACTTGCAGCTGTTCCACAGGCTGCATCAGGCTGACAAAGCAGCAGCTCCTGGAGCACACGGGGATGGTCACAGCACCTATACCTGGGCAGGCCAGCACCTCCTGCAGGGTGATGACAGCCCAGGAGGCTGATGTCTTCATGGGACATCAAAGGGATTCCTGAGGGGTCAGGAGAGGATCACATGAGGGTTATAAAGCCTTTCAGGCAGGTGATCCACTTACACTGCCGGTTTTGGTCTATGTCAAACAAGTATTTCTTTTCCTCATAAAGCATCTCTGGCTCAAAAAATGCCTTCATGTTACACTGACCCCTTCTAGCTGAGTTCTGGGCAGCTGGATTTTTATGTAAACGAGATCTGCAAGAAGTGAGAAAGGAACTAATATGCTTCCATTGGCAGGCAATGGTTTCTGAAGCTTTGCAGGGGGGAGTATTTGTTTCTATGTGATTATTCCTCTATAAAGAAAGATTTTATTGGTTGATTTAAAGGACCTGAGCGCTGGATGACTTCTCTGAAATTACTCATTTCAGCAGAAACTGCAAAGATTTTCTCAGACTCCTTACGCATTTCATACTGAAGATTTAATTTCAGTGGCCAGTCTCCAAGGCTTTTTTATCTTACTCCTCTATAAAAAGTCAGTCTTGGTTGAGTATGACATCTCCACCAAAAAAATGTTGCCAATCCACTACCTTCTAATTCAAGTAAACCTTAGCCAAGTCAAGATGGTGGAAACCTGTCATAAAATATGAGAGGTCACTGAATGCAAAATCTGGGCCTGCTACTTCACTTCTGGTGAAGGGAGTTTACTGATTGCTCTTAAATTAACCTTTTAAATATACCTGCAATCATGCTTGAGATCTAGTGGGTTTTAGTAAGTTGTTGAAAAGCCAAACAAAAACACAAATAATTTCAAAACACTACGGCAGCAGGAACAAATAAGACAAAGTTTAGAGAAGACATGGTCATTATTTAAGCACTGTTTATACTTATATCTCATGAAGAATTTGGTCTTCAATATTAGAAAAATTATAGAGTGGGAGGTGGGAGTCAGGAGTGGGCATTAAAATCCTCCTCAGATCTTTCATGGTTTAAGCTTCCTGAGAACTTGCAATTGCTATTCAGAGATGTACAGAACTTTCATAAGGAAACTCTAAACCAGGAAAAGCTCATTTAGTTCAATTTAGATGCAATTTTAATTGAACCTGGGCTGATTTATGCTTTTAAGTAGAAGCCATAAAGAACTCATCGGTTGCAACACAATTTCTTTTTGAAAATTATCATCTCCATCTTTCATCTCTCTTCCTGCTCTGTCAGCTGTTTGTGTGGTCTTTTGAGACCTTAAAAGAGAACCAAAGACATGGGGAAATAAAAGCAGCAGTTACTTTAGTTGAGGTTGCCAGCCCTGCTCTGAGACCCTGCCATGAATTTTAAAAAAAGCAAGGAAGCCCACTGAGCATCAGGAAGAGAGAGCTTAGAGTTATGTATCTGAACACTTTGAACTTAAAAGAGGTTTTATGCCAGAGAGGAAGAGAGCTGCAGTTCGGCCATTTACCTAATTTCAAAATAAATCTACTATTCAGGGCAAAAATATAACTCTTCTTACACTGCTAAAAGCAAAGCAACATCAGAAAAATACTACTAGCCAAAGGCCAGATTCTTTAAATATTTTGCAAGGACTAATACATTATGGCTACTTGTGTGAGTATTCCTGTCACAGGGGTGCAGGTTTAACTTACCCAGATGCATTTCAGGGGAACTCTCTGCTAAGAGTCACACAAGACAAAAGCTAAAGCACAAAACCTGGTCTCTCACATCTCCAGCTTTCATTGATTTTAAACGGATCCACGTGTCACTAGAGACAGAATTTGCCCCTAGCTGGGGACAACCATAACCCATGCACCAGGGTGCTTAAATCATTTAGGTCTTGAGTTTAAGCAGCCTCTTCTATCCAGACAGGTCCATGTTGCTTTAACAGCTCATTGCTGCTCATTTCAGGACTGTAATCTCAATGAACATGGGTTCTCCTTTGTACCCATTCCAATGTCTAATTTTTTACATTGCCTTCTTTGCTTTCATTTTATCCTTCACCTGTGCACTCCACCTGGCAAGTCCTCTGACACAAACACCCAGCTAGAGCTGATCCAGTATGCCTGGATAGGGAAACTAAATATCACCACACACACACCCCATCCCCCCAAAAACCCTCCAAAAATCTGAGAAACAGAGGCTGTGCATAAGTAAAGACAACTGATCTAAGTCAGTTCTTCTGATGCTAATCTTACTGCAAATAATATGCAGGGTACATGAGAAAATGTCAAATCCACACTATCTCACAATTGCTGGCTTTCACTCCAGCTTGAAACTAATCCAAAGAAAAAATATAAATGAAAGGCTGAAAGTTCAATCATTATTTCAAAAGTTAAAAAGAAATAAAAATGTAGCCCCCATGAAACTATGTTACTACATACGTTACACATGTAATCTCACAAACTCCCAAAACAATATCAGTGTCTACAGCTATTAAAGTTTATAGATGCAAAAAGAATGCAATTGAAACAGGTTATATTTAAATAAAATAATTCTTTCTAATTAAAATGTAAATAAACACCTTACACAACATGGGATGTTCTGTATAATTATTCTTCAAAACTAGAATTTTGTGATTAATAAAATAAGCCTGAACTTTCACTGAAAAAGAAACATGTCTGAAATGCATCAGACTAGCATTGAAACATCTTGTCAGAGCAAAGTATTGGTGTTTCTAACACAATCTTATTCCATTGAAGTTAAAGTCAGGTGAGTGTCTCCGTTCAGAAAAATGAGCACATAAAACAGTTCCAGTTTTAGCATCAAAGATGTGTTTACTGCAAACACAGAAATGTAAGGGAAATGAAATGGTGAAAAGGGCTGCAACAGTTTTAAGGACTTATTTTTAGAAGTTTTACATCGGAGACCTACTAACCATAAAGTCTAGTTTTCATACGCAGCGTTCATCAGCGTTCTCCATCTCCTCTGCCAACTGGATGCTTCCAATCCCTAGAAAGTTCTATGAAGGCAAAACGAACTCTGAATGACTGCTCTGCTCTGCTCCCTGTCCCCTGTTGGGAGCCGCTCTCCCGAGCCCCGGGGGCAGCGTCCGCCCGCGGGAGCTCCCAGCGCCCGGGGCCGCGCACGGGCAGCGAGCGCCGCTCCCGACACGCACAGGATGCGGCCCCTAATCACTAACAGCTCCTCTGGAAACCCTAGCAGAGATAAAAACTACAAAGACACTGTTGGTTCCAGTCCCCTTATTGAATTTTCATTGCTGCTTTTATTGTAACTATGAATTCAGTCCATAATGTCGCGTGTTCTTTGTTCTCCAGCCTGACATACATTTTAATACCCAGCGCAATATCTATGCAAAGACTAAGTGTGTTCATGTGTAGGAGGGTTAACACTTCACTACAAACATGGTTATAGTTATAGATTAAAAGCAACACTTTCAATGATTCTATGGCTTAATATTTCCAACTCTCCCATCTCCTTCTGAAGGTTCTCCTCCCCTCCTCCCCCCCCCCAAAAAAAATCCCTGTACAAGAAACGCTGAGCATACAAATTATGTCACTGACATCTGGAAAGAGACATGACTACCCAAGTAAAAAATAAACCCAACTGAGGTCATGGCTTTAACAGACTGTCGCTCTATATTTAAACTGATTGATACATACAAAGACTAATTATAGAGAACATTGGAATCAGCAGCTCCCAGCACTCCAGACTGCAGGCTCAGTTGTGTTTACAGGAATTATATTTTAAAGACTACATCTGGCATAAGCTAATTGATACACTCAATATTATGATACACAATAATTTAAACTTAAATTGTGAATAATGTCTACTTATTTTCCTACCTAGATAATAACAACTTTCTTTCAACTATACATGATCATGTATGATTTTTCAGGATATTCTTTGCATAAAATCTATTGGTTATGCAAATAAAAGGCTTTGGAGAATAATGTACAGTAACTAATTTGTATAATCAGTTTCTCTCAATTCAGCGTGATAATGATATGTAAAGCACATCACTACAGACTGTCTGTGAAATGAATTCTGTCTTAATATGCTAGTCAACTAGCCACTCGACCTTTGCACAGGCTCACTGTAAGAGGAGCAGAAAAACCCACACACATTCTTTCAATTTCTAAAGGGAAATTCGACTCTAGCCATAGAACAAAGAAAGAAGAAATAGAAGTAAAAGAAAATCAAAGAAAAAGTGATTTGGATTCAAGGGGATCAGATGTTTCATTTATTGCAGGTTGGAGACCTTCAATCAGTCAAATGAAAGACACATTTGTATTAAAATACCTACAAGGCAGAGAGAAAGCCTTGATCAGGTGTATTAGATTTAAGTTACAGCTCTCTTGCTGAGAGATGTGAACCTACCTTCCAGTCTATCTGTTCTCAATATTGAAGGTTTTCTGTGTTACAAACACGAGATGAAAGGTAGCTTGCTTGCCTTCCCACGTATCTGCTGGATATTAACTGTACATTTGAAGCGTGTGCTGCAAGGAGAGGTGAACTTGGTGTGCTCTGCAAACGGTCACTGCTGGGAGGAATGCTGAACCCATGGCAGGGACGTGACACCAGCGTGGGGGAGGCTTGTCCCCAGAGCGGCCGCCAAAAGCCAAAGGTACAGCTCCTCTTTGCTGTAGTGGAAAGCAGGTAATTTGTCCTGTGACAGGGCTGTGAGCCCTGCTACACTGGTAAATAAAGCAACACAGCTCCTCTTTGTTTTAGTGGAAAACAGGTAATATGTCCTGTGACAGGGCTCTGAGCCCTGGTACACAGGTAAATAAAGCAATACCACAGCAAGAGCCCCTGCCCTGGTTCCTGCTGTGTGAGGACAGCAGCGTTTTGTTTGACTTCTCATTACATATTGTCCAAGTGGTAACAAAAGCCAAGCCCTGACCTTATTCCTCACTTTTCACACCATCCCTTCCTCACAAAAACTTCTTGAATCCACTGTTCTTGCCCAGATACACAGAAAAGCAGCAAGCCTGATGGCAGAAATCAGCTCTTCTTCACCTGCAATCTGAACAGATTTGTTTAGATTGCCTGGAGGAGGATCCCAAAGTGTTTTATAAATTGGTTACTGTTGCCTGTAAAATACCAAACCAACATTATTCACAAATATTTTATCTTATTAATGGGCACTGTGCAGGAAAATTTTTGGTTTTGATTAAACTTTATCAAAGATCAGTCTAGGGCAAAATTCCTGTAGAGAGACAGAGGGTCCATTACTGCTGGTTACATCACTCATCTCAGTTTGTGAAACCCATGTCCAACCATGGCTCTGAGCTACCCAGAGCAAGGATCAGAACCTGGATCTCTCCTAGCAGAGTCAATCATTCCAGTCACTGAGGCACTTCCAGCAGGGAAGCATCGTCTCTCCCTTACTTTGTCCCAATATAAGGAACTTGCAAAGGCCACATAGAACAGAAAAATTGTCCTTTTACCTTTTGTGAGTTGGCACAGACACCAACTGCCAGGACGATGACAACTACTGCCAAAGTGGAGTTGCACATAAGCCTCAGACCCAAATATTGACCATCTCAACCCAAACACAACTTCTTTCAGCCATTGTAAAGAAAATGTCAATAATTTAATAGTGAGATTAATCCCACAGGTGCCTACAATAGGTCCTTTGGCAGGAGGAACACACTACACAAATAAATCTGTAGGTTTTAGAGACACTATTCACTGGGAAGCCACCTTCCCCACTTTGCTTCTCAGGCTTCACCCCAAATGTACAAATATTGCATTCCACAAAGTAAAACACCAAAAACACAGTCATAACTCAGACCCCAATTTTAAATATTACTTTCTGTTATCCAATTGGCTTTTTAAACAAGCCACTATAACTCTGATTTCTGCTTTCATGTATGCATAGTTGCAGATATTGCATAGTAATATGAAAATTTTAAAGCTGTCCTGCTTGTTAAATAACATCACAGAATAGTCTGAGTTGGAAGAGACCCAGAAGGATCATCAAATCGAACTCTCAAGTGAACGGCCCATATGGGGATCGAACCCACGACCTTGGCATTATTAGCACCATGCTTTAACCAACCAAGCTCTCTGTCATTGTAAAGTTTAGCTGATCTTTTCATTTATATAGCCATAAATTCTCCATCACTCCAGCAGAGGGGTTTCTTTTGTTTCCTGATCTTTAATACTTACTTTTGAAATAAAAGTAAATACTCCCACAATAAAATTTGAATAATGGCACATATTATTGCTAAATAGTCTTTGTTTCAGAGCTGGTCAAAGGGTGAAAAAGCATAAATAGAGGACTCAAAGTCTATTTTCCTTTCAGTACATATATATTTTTTGTTTGTTCTATTAAAAAGAGGACCTATAATTGTACAGCTTTCAGGCTGAATGGGGAAAATCTACACAAATACTTGTATCCTCCTTGAAGATGATGCTAACACATCACCCCAACTTCACAAGTGGTTCATACAGCAGCAGCATGTACACAGCAGTACAGCTGATAGACTAAGATAAATCCTGCACCTCAGATGTGGTATTTCATGTACCGTAATACCTGCTCAGAAGGAAAGGAGTTATAGCACAAGGCTCCATTTTTAACAAAGTGAACAAAAGGACACAATATTGTGCAGTGAATTCCACAGGGGCTTCATTCTATTTAAAGTGAAATCTCTTTCTGTGCATGAACATTTAATGGTCTAGCTTGATATGTCTTTTTTTCCATACACAAAAGATCAAAACACGAATTTCTCCATCTAAAGAAGTTTGTATGTGAGGTGAGGGGAAGTGACCACAGAAGAATGTACAAATTCTCCATGGTGTGCACAGGGGCAGAAAAACCCTCTGTGATAATCTCTTGTGCTTAACCAAAACACAGGATGGTAGTGATGGCATGACATGACAAGACCCTGGTTTGGAAAGAAATGATGAAAAAAAAAGTACTTTGTTATGAAATGAGGCAGATTTGTCTACCAGCCCATTGACCTCACTGGTGCATGTCTGAGTAGTAATAATATTACTACTACACAAGCATCATTCTTAGAAATCTTTTGTGGCAGCACACACTGTCATATTATTTTCAGCTCTTGCCATTTGCCTTCAGAACAGTTCTGATCCAAGCAACAACAAAAGCAGCAAGACTGAAGCTTCATAAAACATCCAGAAGTAGTCTTAATATTTCTTAAGCAGATATTATTTTCACCAAATTTTCTGAACATCCTGATTAACACATCTAAAAAATATCTGAATGCCTTACAAAGCTGTTGTCGAGAAAATATAGGACTATCTGCCTGTCAAAGAAGCAGTGAAGGTTTGCTGTAGGCCCAGAAAAAACATGCCCTGAAAAACTCCAACAGTCATCCTGCCTCCCTACATAGTGCGTGGCTCCATGTCTTAAATCTTAACCTTCAACTACACTTCAGCAAAACACACAGAATTACACTGATGTAGGAGGACCAATTTTATGTGGGGAATGTGCTATTTAAAGTACTTCAGAGTCATCACAATAAGCAAATCTGGCTTCTGTGGGGAAATCACCTAAAGATTAGCTAAGTGATTAGCTAATTCAACAAGTGAAAGGGTTCCTGTGGCAGTGCCTATGAAGAGAAAAACAGTGTCAGAAAATACTGAAATTTGTCAGGAGGGCTCATGAAAGCCTTACTTCTGAATTACGTGCAAGCAGCTCCTAAACAGGAGCTCAGCCAACCCTACCTGTTGAAGGCTGCAGGAACTGTGAACTTCCCCTAAAGGCAGGAGGGCAGAAAAGCAGGTAGGAAATGTTTTCTAATGACCTTCTGTGTGTGAGCAAGGCCATTCGAAACTATGTTAAGAGAGCACAGTTTTACATGGCTCCAGAGTTTTTTAGCAGAGAGTATGAAACCCTGACTCATGCTCCATTTAAAATGAGGAAAAAAAATCAAATTAGAAAAGGTTGGCCTAAAAGGGAACCTCAGGGTTTGGGCTTCTTTCAATTCTCATTCAGTGCAGTGAAAATAAGACAGTTCTCTGAGATTTAGTGGCACAACCTACATTTTGTAGCAGCTCATTTCACACATGAGAACATCTTGCAATGAAGAGCCAGGGGTGTGTGGGCACTGGCAGACATGGGAGGGACAGCATTGCTGTGCTGGCACTGCCAGGGAGGGACAGCTTTGTGCCCAGGCTGAGGTTCAGGGTTCACTGCCATCATTCCTCCCCCCCTGGACAAGGAAAGTGTCTCCTGTCCTCAGAAGCAGCAGAATGTTTGAGAGGAGAAGATTTTGCATTTGGCAAAGTTGCTGTATTCTCCTCTCAGGGGAGAAATCTGCTTTTACCCCACACAGACACTGATTGCCAGAAGGATGCTCTCATCAAATGCTGGAGGCCAGGGAATCTTCAGCCTCCCATTTCTTCCCAGCTTGCAAATGCAGTGCATGAAACAGCAGAGATGTACACTGGCAAAACATCCCTGAGTGCAAAGGAGATGTGTGAGGACCTATCAGGGGACAGCAACAGCAGTTCTTGCTAATCTGCCCACACTGTTTCAGGTATGCAGCTAAACTGTAAGGATGGAATAATCATTTTCAAACCACAACTTGCCAAAACAGGGCACAATGACAGCTCAAACAGAATTTAGCATCTAATCTAAGATGAATCCAATTTCTTTTTTTATTGAATATTAGTATTTTAGGAGACTGTCACCTGGCATATGCCTCCAATTTTTGGTAAATAATCACAGTCATTTTTGCTTTGATGTAGAATACGTGAAAAGTAAGAAATATTTTCCAATTCCAGTTTGTTAAAGTGGAAGCCAGACTTTCATCCATAGCAAATCATTGTATCAGATCATCTCAGAAATGTCTGGAACTTCTTATAATCTAAAGTTTTTAGCTAGAAAATGTTATTGTCTCACTTGTGGCCATTTCAAACACAGAATGAATTGAAAATTAAATAACAGTATCAGAACCTATGACATAAGGGGTTTGAAGCCAAAGCAAATTAATCTCTATCTTAAAATAAATAAAGGCCTTACAATTGCAAAAGAATGCTACGACCACACTGCAGAGCTGAGCTATCAGACACTGCCCCATCACTGGCACTTCCTCATACAATGTCACATCTCCTGTATGTAACAGATACATTGCATAATGTTACAGATGGCACAGGTCATAACAGCCAGGATTACATTTATTAAAATCAGATGAAATGCTTATCACTAGATTCAATGCTTTTCCATGCAAGGTGACCTGAGTTTCTTTTTTCTGAGCACTACCATAAGATTTTCCTGCTGTAGAAAACAGCTACAGTTAATTGTCACTGTGCGTTGATGCCAATTATCACAGACACCTATAAATTGACTCTCATAAATGCTTGAGTTTACAAACAAACTGGATCCTCAGTGTCACTATTTTAATTTGCATTCACCGCAATTATTCCTGCAACTATTTTTGTTCCCATGAGGGCTGGAGCAATGGCTGGTATCCTCACATAGGAACTGTTGTATGTGAGTGTCAGCTGTGCTCTTTGCTTTTGCACAGTCTCCAGATAAAATGGTTGTGGACAAGGCAAGGAAACTGGGAAAAAAACAACATAGCAACATTAGCCTGGACCTTCACCCTCAGATAGAAAAAGCCCCCACAGCCCCCACGAGGTGCAGCACATACCAGTGACTTCCCAGCAGTCACCTCTGGCTGCTCCTGAGGCCTGGGAAGGGGCTTTGTCTCATGGGGGGGCACAGGCTCCATCCAGCCCAGCCTCCTCACTGCCCAGCCTGAATATTTTATATTTATTTCTCTCTCCCCACCTTTGCGATGGCAGTTGTAAATCTACCTTTCTCAAAATTCAATAAAACATTAATTGAAAAGAAAAAAAAAAAAAAAGAGAGAGAGCGAGAGAGAGAAAAGTCATTTCAAGCCCAACAATAAAAGGCCAATTGACTTCTCAATTTTCTAGTGGGCAGGAGAAGAAATCAGGCATACACAGGGAGAAACTCAATTCTCCAGAGCTCTCCCCTTGAGGAGCTGCAGCCCTGCCGTCTCAAGGGTGCTGTGTCCCCTAGCACTCGCTCAATTCCAGGTGGGTATTATTTTCTCAGCTCCGAGGGAAGCAAGAATTCATTCTGCATTATTGATGACTCCGGCTCAGGCGCTGCGAGGGTTCAGCGCTTCCCGCCGGCCGCCCCTCACCCGCTCCCGCTCTGCCGGGGCAGCGCCTCCTTCCCCTCTCCCTTTCACACACGGCCGAAGGAAAACAGATGAAACAAAACCTGGGGGCTGCGGCACGGTGACAGACCTCCCCCCCCATTAAAGCATCAGCCACGTGAACTCACGCTTTAAAGACAGGAGGACAGGAACAGCTGCGAGGGAAGGGAAAGGGGTTTGGCACTGTGAGGCACTCGATCCATAATTTCAACTGATCCATCTTGCCAGGAGGTTAAGTGGAACACTGACCCCCAGACCATGACTCTGCAGCAGACTGTGCTTTCTGAAACCTTCTGAAAGAGCAGATCTGATCCCAGAAACACCAAACCCTGACTGAGGACCTGTCAGGCAGATGTAGGACACACACCCCTCAAGTGATGGATTCATCTTTTCCTCTTTCTGCTCTTTGCCTCTTGCCCTTCTTTCTCCTTGGTTCTTCTGTGGGTTTAACCTTCTTTCTTCCACACCCTAAACAATTCTTTCATTTTCTTTTCGAAAGCTCAGTGCTGAACACCTACAGGTACAGAGGCTGTACAGTAGCAATGAAGCCTCATTGTTTCAGGTAGGAATGATGGAGGTACATTTAATTAATAAAAATGCACCACAGACCTGGCAATTGCCAACTAGATTTGGCATCCATAGCCAGTGAAATGAAAAATACATGTGCATTTTTGTACAAATCAGTTCAGTCCATCAATGTAGAGCTGAGTTGCAAGTTGTAGGGTAGTTCAAGTCCAGTTCTTACGAGCCTCATGGGCACTTAATCCACTAATTTCTCTACACTGACATGCTGGATCAGTAGTTTGATCCTGGGATGTAACTGTTTACAAAGAATTATGCCACTTTCCTTGGTTCTAACAAAAACAGAACTCATAGTTACAGGTTCACATCTAAAAAGCAACCGTAATAATACACTTGGTTTATTCTAAATTAATTGAGAGAAACATCAAGTTGAGTTTTGTGATACAGGTCTGGAATGACAAGTGGTTTCTTCCATGTGCTTTTATGTAGTTTTAGGAAATTTTGTGAGGAAAACCTTTATAGAAACTATAGACATTTTGTATTCAGGCAAAGTGTTGAATTTGTAGTTTCAAAGTACCAAAGGAAGGAAGTAAAAAATTTGTATTCAGGTTGATACTTTTCTCCTTCCTAGAGCTAGAGGGCTTGAATCAGCAGCTCCCTTCTGCTTGTAATAGTGCAAGAAAAACCTTTCAAGGGTTCTAAAATTAAGCCTTTATTTCTGTCTGTATATGCATCAACTAAAACTGTCTCTGTATTATTTACAAACATGCATGCAGAATGGGAACAACAGTAGAAGTTCCCCTACTTTTCCAATTTGTGGATGTTTCACAGAATGGATTTCTAACTATTTGGCAATGTCTATTAGCTAAGGTTTGTATATTCTGGCTTCCCCACCCCCAATACTCTCCTTGCATTGCCTGTGCAATACCTGAACAGCTTGTGACCTTTGAACACCTCTGTCCAAACGTCTTACATTATCAGTTTTAACCATGCCCCTCCAACTTGCCCAAAATGGGGAGAGGCAGGAGTTATTTGAACTGTTCACTGAAAGACAGAAATTTAAAGAACCTTTACAATGAAATTCTATCTTATTCCAACAGTTTCAATGATTGTGAAAAAAACACCTAAAAAAAAAAAAGTTCAGCAATTTCACACAGTGGAAAACAGCCCAGGGCACAAGAAAACTAAAACCAAACAGTTTGCCGTCAGTGCTGTAGACTGTGTTCAGTAAAAACAAAAGATCAAACAAGTTCTGTAATCATTATATAAAGCACATTTGCTATGGCATGTGAAGAAAACATACTTCCTTCCTAATACTAATTAACATTAGAGAGTTGTGGGCTGAAATGTGGGATAAAAATAGCTGTTTAAACTAATCACTCAGCAAGATGTAAATGTTACATATAAAGTATACCTAACGGGTTGGAATATTTATCCCAGAAGTAAAGAAAGCTTTCACTACTCATGAATTATAGAAGTTTCTCTTCCTGCCTCACTGTAACAGTGTATGGACCCTCTGCAAGTGTGTGATGGCTCTTCACAGAATGTCTACAGTTTTCCTTTTTTATAAGTATTAAAAAATTTTTGGAGCAGCCACAGTTGTGGAGAGCGAAGTGAGCAGAAAACATAATGCTGAACTGTTTCATTATCAGCACACAGATATTCCAGCTGCCCAAGCCACACTGTGACTGTGAGCCAGGCTGGAGGGCTGCAGACACTGCAGAAAAAGCCACAGCTGACTGCAGGACTTCACCTGAGCAACACTTCTACATCTCCTCAAAGAGCTTTCCTAACACACACAAACCAGGCAGCTCTGCAGAACTGAGGGTGGCATCCCTAGATCTACCTTTGTTTCTCTGAAATCATTTCTTCTTTCAGAAGTGCTCCATCCCTTCACAAATAAATCCAGAAAAAATTATCTTTCTTGTCACCTTTAGCTATTTCTTTCCTTTCTCCATCCTATTGCTGCCCCACTGCCACCAGCACCACTGTTCAATGGCTCCTCACAGGTAAGAGGGGAAGGTGTTCAGTGACTGGCATGACACTGAGCAGACCACCAAAGTAAAAATATTCCTGAGCATAAACTTCATTATAAAGTTCAGGAAGCTAAATGTTATTGAAATAATATTTCAATCGTTTCCTAGCAACAATTTTTCAGATGTTCCCTAGTAATTTCCCCCAGCAAGAATTCCAGATATTGTAACAACTGGAGAAAAGGTGTTGAAAGGTGCAGTGCTTAAGTGTTGCACAGTTGGAAAGTCAATACATTTCTGTCTGTTCAGAGAAGTACAGTATTTCTGTCCTCCAGGATTTATAAGCACCTGTTGAGCTCTATGTCTAACACAGGTAGCAATGAAATACGTTCTTAAGTCACAACAGTGTTCTGCAGGACTCAGCTGAAATATATCAGCAAAGCACATGAAAACATCTCTGGGATGTCTTCCCCCTCGTCCCACCTTTGGCTGCTTTGGGCTGGATTCAGGAGTGCTTATTTACCCAGCAGAAACTCATCACAAGAAGACATATTTGGCAGCAGTTCCACCAGGCCATATGAAGACAAGGCTGTCCATTGGGTGCTAGGCTAATGAAAAAGAAAACAGTGGTGTTTTCCTACATCAGCCCAGGAAATAAAACACTCCTCTGAAAAACTTCTGTAATCCCAGTCAGATCCCAAACTCAAGCTAACTGGAACTCCAATCTCCTGCTGCAAACATCACAGCATTACCATTTCAGTCTGTAAAGACTAAATAAATGAAAGTAGTCTGTAGGAGACAGTGCAACCCATGACAGTACGTTCTCTATGTCCTCTTCCAGGACTTTGTCAGCAGATGCTTTAGACCAAGGAAGCAGCTGAGCAAGAGCTCTGATGGAAAATCTTCGGGAGCAGAGGCTTATCCTGATAGAAAGGGCAGATTGTTCAAAGGCACTCTTTTAAGGTCCAGTCAACAAAAGCACTCTTTTAAGGTTAGTCCCAACTGACAAGGTAATTCAAATAAACTGGCCAGGTAAAGTCAGTCACAAGCCTCCTAGGCCAGCCAAACTATCTCCCTTTCCCCAAAGCAAAGCCAATATCACTGAAATTTAAAAAGAAATCAGGCATAATGTGTCCCAAAGATTTCCTAAGACAAATTCATTCTGCTGAAAAAGGAACTCTTTGGGGCAACACGAACACCACCTCTGCTCCATCTTAACACATGATTCATACCACTAAGTGCTTTGTTTCCCTCTTGCAGCATGTAATGTTTGGACTTCTTAAAAGGGTCATATTGAATTAACGGGTTCACCTTGAAACCACACAGTGGAACAAAAAGCTGTGTGCCAAATGGCGCTCCAGAGGGGACCAGCTTGCAAGAACACAATTCCCCCCTGCTCAGTAAGAGGAGCAAGTGTTGTGACAACCTTTAAATGCTCAGGTCCAAAGCACAGATCTTCTCCCACGTTCCTTTCAGCTTGCAGCAGAGTGTCCAAAACATGCAGGCTGCATTCTGAGCACCAGGCAGGAGAGCCCGCAGGGAAGCACTGGGGGAGCTGCATATCTAACCACAGACATATTGCAAGGATCAGCTATCAGAGACTGGTTATATGGCTGTCACAGCTCATTGGATTTCTTTGTCTTTATCCACTCTAAGCATTTAAAAGACAGCCCTGTGTTTCCGTGTCTAAAAGTATTTGGTGAAGCTCATATATCTTTTAAAGGCGAGGGAGGAAGAAATAAACTCAAAATTCTGACTTAAAATAAACTGAAATAATAGTAGTTTTCTTCAGAGGAGTTGAGAACAAGTTGTTGAGAGAGTAACAGTGATGGTAACATCTTATAAGGATTTAGTTTACACATGTGTGACCTATTTGGTGCATTGTCTCAGTCATGTAGTGCACAGGGAGCTGGAAGCATAACAACAGATAAAAGATACAGCTTACACTGCTGAAAAAATGTGAACCTCTTCAGCCTCTCTTGTGCAGCTATGAATAGCTTATTCACAGAGGGAAAATTTTTCCAGCAAAAGGGACACAATCCAGAAAATTCATCTGAGGAGAATTTTTTTCCAAATTATAATGCAGAGCATCACTTAGGCAGAGTTCCTCAATAAACATCTTATGGGAAAAAAAACCCACTTGTCTATCTTCTAGTGATCCTCAACACTGATTTCTGAGACCAGGTAGGTCTTCTGCAGGTTCACACCTCACAGCAAGGATCATTCAAGATTTCAGAGCATTTGCTATATTTCACAGAATAAACTAGAAGCAGCAGTTCAGTATGGAAGCCAGCTGACTAGTATTGGGCCTGGCCATCTATCTGTGGTGCAAGCAGATATACAGGATGATTATTTCTAGGTTTGTGTGTGTGTGGACTCATGTAAAACATGTAGGTGCTTTAATGAGCATCTTCCTTCTGCAAGGTTCATCACGGTGATGATAAATTTCGCAGAGACTTCAAAAGTTCCACCCTGGTCCGTGATTAAAAGAACAAGTGGTACAGTAAGATTCTCCTCAACAGTCTGCTTCAAATGTCATCCTTCCATGTGCTCCAGCACTACACATCCCACGTGCTCCTTGGATCATTCGAGACAAGGCTGCAGCACCTCCCTGCAGGGGGAAGGAGGCTGCCCTGCATGGAGACCCCTGCACTCCCCAGGGAGCTTTTCCAGAGCTGTCTGCTCAGAGCACAGCAGAGCACTGGCACAGTGTGTACAAAGGAGTTCTCACTTGAGAATCTGTGAGGGGAGGTCTCAGGTGCTGCCTTTGCTTCAGAACAAAAAAATAAGGTGGGTGGTATTTGCTTTATCCCAGCAGCTGTGCAAACAGCAGCACCAACATACAGAGCAGAGCCCTGGTCCCTAGGAGTTTATGATCAAGGAAAAAGACAAGGAAGAGCAGCAGGAAAAGCAGGACACAGAAGCAAATGCAGGCAAAGCTGATCAGCCCTCCTGGCACTGGTCACAGAGCAGCCCCAGCCTGACCACTGACCACAACTCACAGTGGTGAGAGAGAGAAAGAGAGCACTTTTTGATGCAGTAAGATGGGAAGGTTTAAGAGAAAAGAAGGCAGATTTGGAGCTTTTCAGGGAAATCTTCCTTAGTCCAGCTAGTCCTCACTCCACAACTATTTCTCTCTTTCTGTCCTTCCACCTTATTTTGCCCTTAATCTCACTGTGCATTTTTCCTCCCAGCTCAAAGAGCAAACTCACAAGGGAGCCAGATGTGCTGAACGTATGGGTATAAAGAGGCAATCTGCATAACAACAAGACCCATGTGAAATAATCTCATTTTTCCCATCTTGCTTCTATTTTTTTCCCAGTGGAAAGAAATAAAATATAGACCTAGCTCATGGTTTGTTCTTTTCAAAGAAGTTCCATTTTTTTCATTCCTTCCTCCACCTTTCAGAGTTTGGCTATAATATATGGCTGTACAAATACTTCCCATCCACATACATGTATGCATTACTGTTCTGCACAGAACCTTTCTCTCCAAATGATATCGTCTGAAGTGAAAGACAAGTGCCCCCTATGGTCAAGCAAATAATCTACTGTTCAAATTGCAATTATACTGTATAAATGGAGTCCCATTTGTTTCCCTCTAAGCACAGTGTAAGCCCAAAGAACTCAGTAAGCAGCAATTCTGAGGAGAGAGTATCATGAAGGGAGAGAAAAGAAAATTAGTGGTCTGCTAACTGTAAAAAAAGATGATTCTCTTTTGATCTGTGTTCTTAGAAGCCCATAGGGGATGCTGAATATAGAGATAAGGCTCTTGGTATGGGTATTTGGATACAGAAATTTGAATAGTGTCTTAACCTAGACCACACATTCCTCTAAAGAATTGATATTTTCTCTCATTATATAACAAATGTATTTCATTGGCTTCCTATACTCAAAGATCCAAAACTAGAAGCAAGGGGAATCTCCACAGAGAGGAGTTTCACAACAAGGGATGCCGTGTTCTCAGCTTTATTGAAGGAAGGAAAGAGGCTCAAGAAGCAGAACAAATATTAAAGCTTAAGTCCAGGTGTCCACGTGGTCTCTGGGAAATCTTCTCACCTATTAAGGAGACTGGATTTTGCAAGTACCTTGAACCATCAACCATGGAATGTTAAGCACCACTCACCTATAAAAATCTGGCCTCAGCTGTGGGTGCTACAAAGAAGACCTACAAATGCAGCCAAAGAAAATCTGGCCTGCTGGAACTTACCCAAAGCTGGCTGAATCAAGTTTTGGACCGGCTTTAAGAATTTTTGCTAAAAGGCGTAAGAAACTGGATCTTCCCCTTGTGCTGGTGCTCCGTGCAAAGAAGAGAGAGCCAGCAGCACTCCCAGCCAGAGCAGGGATGGAGAGGGAGCTGTGGTCACAGCGTGTTGGTTGCAGGACCGTGATCAGGAGGCAGTGTTTATTTAAAAAGTGATTAAATATTAGAATTTAGTGCCTCTGAGAATTTTGCTGTTACCAATGTGCCGCTTCTCCATCCAGTCTACTTTATTCTGTTCATTGTTCAGGACAGACCACCACTGAGGTTCCTGTTTTAAAATACTCTCCACTGTGATTAAACGGCTGCTGCAGTCAAGTAGTTTTATCTTCTATCAAAGTTTGTAAATCACAGGATTTTAAAAAGATGCGAGAAGAAAATAATCTGGTATATAATAGTTATTTGATTTTTTACATATGTGTAGAAAAAATAGCACATTAGATCTCTAGCCTTTAATTAAAAAATAGTTGGGGGGGGGAGGGAATATTATCTTAATGAGTAACATCTGACCAAAAAGTATTTAGTAAATCATACCCTAAGTGTGGCCAAAAACTGTAAGATTTACTGCAAGTAAATCATCATTGCTATCTGAGTCTGAATAGCTTCCATCTGATTTCTGTATGGAAATACACTCCATGGAAGCACAGCCTTGAACTTCAAAGGACATGCAGGATGCTACTAATTTCTGTATCTGACAGTGTGATGCAATGTTTGGATTTGCATCTCTGCACTTCAAAGTGTGGCACTCTCCAGATAAGGTCTCCATTTATTTTGACATGGATTCACAGAGGTGAACAAGAAAGCAGCACCAGAAACATACAGTAACTCCCCCAAAAAGCAGGGAAAAAACACCCAGGCCAACACAACAAAACCCCAATCCTGCTCTGTTTGCTTCTCTCTGAATTCAGTAATGCCCTGGAGACCAAGGATTACAGAGGAAGAGTACAAGTCATGGTTGCAGTACTTCAAGTAATCTCCAGTGTCCAAAACATAGTGTCAACATATGGTACTCAAATGCAGATTTGGAACATCTTTGAAGTAATATTGAATCTGACTAATGGGTAAAATGCAGACCTAGCTGCCTTTTTTTCTTTATTATTTCATATTGAGGTTGTCAGAATTTCAAGTAGGGCAGCTTGATGCCAGTGCATCATTATTCTGTGAATTATACAGAATTTTATGTAAAAAATATCACCAAAATGAATTCTGATAGTCCACTTTACTTTTTGGCAACGTGGCAAGAACAGGATCCTGCAGGATAAAGACATAAGAGCCTTTTTTCATTTTATAATGACACTTAAAAAGCCCAACTCTACATGAGTACAATGTCTCTCAAATTGTAGTCCTAAACAAAACTCTAAACGATGGGATATGTTCACAACTGCAGTACAAATCTTACTCACACCATCAAAATACATAAACAAGTCTCCTGCAACTACAGCTCCTAGAACTGTTCTCACCTCCCCTGTATAAAACATCAAAGTATTTTTCAATACCAACAGCTGCTGATCAGGAGCACATACACAACTGCTATAATTATTTATTTATAATTAATTAGGCACTGATCATATTCAGCAAAAACATTCAGGAGAAAAAAAAATTCTTACAAATCTGACAGAACAGGGAGAGGTGTAAGGGGCCAAAAGTGGAAAAATCTTTAAGCTGAAAATCCAGAAGGAAATTGCTGACGTTTTGAAGCCTTCTGTAATGCAGGCTCAAACAACTGCACATAAAGTCACATTATGTAAGATACCACTGCCACTAAGGTTACTAATTGTGGAGTAATTACCAGGCATCACATACTCTAGGTATATACTGTCCTTATAATTTAGTTCACATAATATGTCACTACATGAAAAGGATTGTCTTTGTATTTAATCATCTTTGATTTTTTTAGGTTTTTTTTAAGAAAAAAAAAAGAAAAAAATATCAAAGCTAACAGGACTCAGAAGATTTGTGTAATAAACATCATATGCAGATTTTTATTTCCCAATTCAGCTGGAGATCAATGAAGTATTTTGAAGTTTGATTAAGGCAGTTAAGCCTCTCAAAAGTTCCTGTTTCAACATTAAAAATAAGTTGTGTGGTACTGTCGCATTAATTTTTTTAAAAAAGGAATAACAAGTTTCATTTGCTCAGTTAAAAGTCCAAAAATCAAATTGTGTTCCAGGAAAGAATTCAAAATTAGAATGCTATTTCTTACTCATTATGATTAGTTATCATTCACTCAGTGCAATATTTACGCATATTCCCAAATCCCCTGGTCCTTCCAGAGGCAAAAAAGGTCAGCAGGAGTTTTGACTACATCCTTCAGGATTTGGCCCATATGGAATTAGAAACCTATATAATTCCAGGCATTTTCTCTATTAAATAGAATTCTCGCATACTTAAGCAACTTTGTATTTAGAACGAATCTCAGAGCTTAAATGCACCTCGCATCTGGATCACGGATTGTGCTCCACATTATACAATCTGCAGTTACTGGAAATGTTTGTATCCTTTACTGAGAAAGAATGATTCATTTCATAGAAATTTTCATCTGCTATTAATCTTCCAGGATATAGTTAGTGTTCTGATATTTTCAGATATTGTTTTATGGAGGGATTTAAAGTAGCTCTCCCTTGGCAGCCTGCAAGATTACTCAGTGATTATAAGCAACTCAATACTGTATGACAGCATTTCCATGCAAGGGACTTACAATCATGTTTCATTAATTCGGCTTGAATGAAGCCTCATTTCAGGCCTTGAGGAGCTTAAGATTTATGTGAAATTAATAACATAACAGATGTCTTCACAATTTGGTTCCTCTGAAAAAAACTGATTACTTTGAAAACTTCAATGCTTTAAAATGCAGACTGAGGGAGTTTTTACTCTAGGGTAAAGAGTTACTCGTTTATATCAACTGAATCTCAGAACTAAGTGGAATTTAAATGTCAGATTTATATTAAATAGTCATATTCACCATTATTACATGTAATAAACAAAAGCCCACTACTTTCATTAATAAGCAGTGTTGGACATTTAAACTAAAGCTTAGAGAGATAAAGTCAGCACCTTTGCTAATCAGTAGGAGTAAGTGAGACACAAGGGAGGCAAAAGAAGAATATCCAGGAAGCTCTGGGTTTTTTATCTTTGTTTCTGATAATTTAATCATCTTTTCCTCATAGGAAAACAAAATGCATCTGTGCTCACACAAAACTCCCCACTTTATAAGAGTTGAAGCTGTCTCTTGTGGATGCACATGCCTAAGGCCAAATGCCTTCTTTCTTTCACAGGACACTTTAAACGCTGGCTTCTCTTCTTTTTTTTTTTCATTTTTTCAAAAATTCAATTCTTTTATCTAGGCTTCAGCCACACTAGGTGCCTCGCAAGCTGAATTTTAACGCATGTATGAGCAAGAGGTTTATCTTTAAGGAAACTGTCTATGCGATTACTTCTCCAAGTCCTCAAAAAAAAAAAAATTGAAATAAAAATTATCTCTTAGCTTTGCTTTTTGATCCGATATGCTGAAGGGCACGGGGAACAATGCATTTTTGATTCACACACTCAAGTACAGCTGATAGGATAGTCACTGTGATGGTTCGATATGCAAATATGTTACATTAAGGGTTGAAAAATTGACACAGTGCAGGATATTACAGCTAAGACACTATCAGCAAAATCATAACAATTAGCTGTTTGATTGCTGCAGACACGGTTCATGCACCAGCCTCACATTTATAATGAGATGTCCCTGATCCCTTTCTTGTCTCGCCCCACCCTCAGCACCATGTCCACATTGATACGATGCCTCGCCAAGAGGTAAGGGCTCTGAGATAAAGACCAAATATCAAAAGCATTAGTATAAATTACAATTGTACATTATTAGCTATTTAATTACAAGAGATATCAGAGTGGAGCTTGCTGATTTCATGCTTGTGTTAAAAGTTACCATGGCAGTATTTCTCCCTTGCGAGACGGCATCAGAAATTATTGCTAGCACATGCTAAAACAGACAAAGCAATGTATTCTCACCACATTCTCTCCCTGTCTCTCCCTAAGTTTAATACCAAGGAATTCCTTAGGCATCTAAGGGGGGAAAAAAAGCACATATCTGGCATGAGGCTGTGAACCAGATCTGAATTTGGAGATAAAGTCGGCATGCTAGGCCTAAGGCGGGTGGCTGCTGTGCTGACTGCGGAGGTGACTTGTTCTGCTCTCCATGAGGGACACCCGGTTTCCCCTGCACCAGCACCCCCCTCCTCGCCCACACCCCCCCGAGGGATGGCATTAGCTGTGCCTCCAAAAACAGCTGCTTATCAGCTCCTCTGGAGGGAGGAAGAAGCAGTGGGTGGCAGAAGGTTGTTGCAAGGAACGGGGGATGGAGCGAGGGAGGGGGTGGGGGGAAGGAAGAGGACCAAAAAACAGGAGACATTAATAAGGATGAAGGAAAAGGGGGGGAACTGTGCTCTACCCAAACATGAATGCAGACAAAGGCCTGATCAAGCAGCACATTTATTCACATGCCACTTATTTCTCCTTATTTATAAACATGCAAGATAATGCCTAAATACACCCATCAGTGCATCAGAGAGAGAGAGGGGGAATCAACACAGGGAGATTTTTTTGGTGTCTTGCCTTTTTTAAAGGAGGGAGTTTCTACAATAAATATCTAAAAAAATGATGAGATGTAACAAATGCTGGAGTTATACATGGAGTTTTTCCTCCAAATTTCTCAGCTGGCACCATCCCCAGTGCCTGTGTGCCACAGCCATGAAAAGCCATCTTCAAAGGTGCTGGGATCCCCCTAATCAGGCAACAGGGAGCCATGTCAGCATGACTGGATGTGAAAGGTTTGAATTTAATGTCAGGCTTTTACTTCTTTTTGGTCCTCTGCACGAGATCTCAGTGGACTCTGTGGTTAACAAGGACAGGAGCTGACAGATGTTGTCATGCACCACGGCAGAAGCCTTCCTGCTCAGAGAAGATACACTTAAAGCCAAATGAGCAACATAATTTGAATCGATTAACGAATCACAGAGAGCTGTGATGGCAAAGGCTCTGTCTAGCCCCGTGCCAATGAAGTGTTCTCACTCATGACATACAGGCCCTTCTCTGGCAAAAGTGTGCTGACACACCAAAAACCTCAATCAGAAAGGAATCACTCACCACTAAGCTGCAGACAAATGGACCTGAAGGTCCAGGTCTCATCCTACCTCATCTGTTTTTCAAAGGTTCATAGAGCATTAGTTTGGAAAGAGAGAGTAACATAGAACTTATCACTTATTATGTTTAACATAGGAGTGGTGTGACCTCAGGTACCGACTCCTTTGTCAGTGACAAGAATTGAAGGGTTTGAAGCTGTTGCTGGGATCAGTCTGGCCCCAAAGAGGTTTGGATGATCTTTACTTAAAAGTCTTACCCTTACAGTGTGGCTTTAACAGGTAGAGGTACAGAACATTCTGAAGAAAATCCTGAAAAGGGATGAGAAAGCCTGAATGCAGGAATTTCATTTTTTTTGTCCCACTGTAATGTATTAGTAAAATATATAAAAGAGAATCCATAGACTTCAATGCACTTTGCCTTAAAATGGCTTAATTTGAAGGTATTTTTTGACACTTTCCCATCTTTGGGAAATATCCATCAATAGCCTCAGTGACCAAGTGCTGCTCCTCTGCTCCCTTCTCAGAGAATCTCAGACTCCACATTCCATTACAACACTTCTTTCATGCCATGAGAAATATGTTTGAACAAAGATATATTTTCTTCTAATATTTTTTGCCCAAAATAAAATTTCAGCATTAAAACCTTGCTAGTATAAAAGAAATGGAACACCAAAGGCCTTTTTTCTCCAAACCCTTCATCAATACTAGCACCCTCCCCCCAAGGTTTAGGCCTTGCTGAATCAGCATTTTGACCAGCTGGAACGTTCCCCCTCCATTCTTCACAGCTGCTCTCACTTGTTTGGAGATGGCTTTTGAGATATGGGGGATGACTGCTTACACTGACATTCTCATGAGAAGGAGATTTTGGACTTAGCCTACCAAGCAGAAACAGTCTCTTATGAGAAAAAAACTCCAGAAGGAATAATAATAAAAGTGGGTATCAACATTTAAGCTGACTTTGTAACCCATCTGTGCTTCTCACTCCAGCTGCTTCATGTGGCAGCAGTGACAGGACTTTGCCCCTTTCAGCTACAGGACTCCACTGGGTGCTGTACTAAGTTACACACTCGAGTACCCTTAATTTCATTCTGGAGAGGTATTCACAGTGTCTCATGGTGCTCATGAGTGGGGTTACAACTCGGTGTTACTCAAAATCTTCAAAACTCCAGAGTTAGTAAGCATCCTTAAACTGCATTTGTCAGCCCTTGAACACACAGTCCTGTTCCTGAGTCCAAAATGGGACAAATAATCTCGTCTCTCTTGGCTTGCTGGAGTCCCCAGATAATACTACTAGATGCCAACTCATCTATTTAAAAAGAAAAATATTCACAGGCATATTAGTGGCACAGTTAAATAGATAAGAATTCATTTAAATCAATATTATCAGGGGAACAACATCTTTTCAGCTTCAACAACTTTTATTAAAAAAAAAAAATCCAGCAAACAACCACCTCAGATCATGGTAAATGGAGCCAAGCAACTTCTTCATATAATGCTTGTTATATTCACTTTAAGGGGAAAAGTAAATGAAGACTATAATAGGAAAAACAAAAACAGGCAGATCTAACTGTACAATAAATACAGAACGTGCCCTATTTAATCTGCTTACAGTAAAATCCACTGAGCAAAATTATAATTTGATATGGCTCAGCTTAGCCAATAGAAACTCATAAAATGTCTTAACATCATAATACATTGTACAAAAGAATCACTAAGTACCATAAAACATATGGGAATATGGGTCCGTATTCATCCATTACTCTTTGCCAGTGTAGCATATTAAAATGGTTTCTATTTAAGTGCAGAGATCCCTGAAGTATACTACAGTCTTAATTAAAATGTCAATAAAATGCAAAAGTGCATTGGGGACTTTATCTGATTTTTTAAATTTTTTTTTGTTAACTCTTTCAGAGAGTTATTTCTTAATAGCTCCATTACACTACTGAGGTTTGAAGCAATTAAAAATAAACATAACTAAGCCATTTTTAATAATTAGCTGCAATCTGAGCATGATCTGTATCCTTTCTCTTTAGTACTATTCCCTGCAGGACTAGCTGGCAGGTTAAGTCAAGACTGGAAAATAGGTCCTTATTGGAGGCCAGGAAACAATGCTTTGGGTATTCTCACTCCAATAGCTGATTTTCTTTCAGCAGCTTTTAAAAAGGGGAGCAAGATTGTTTTGTGACTCTTTTTCTGAGATCAGAGACCTTGGCCAGGTAAGAACCTGTCTGGTTTTCAGTGGCTCAGAGGGGACAGCTTTTCCTAGGCATGGGGGACACCACCCTGTGGGGCAGGTTGTCTCTCTGAAGCTCTTGCTCTGCCTTTCCATGGGGCATCAGACTCACCATAAATGGGAATAAAACCTCAAACTGGCCAACAAATCATTATCTACCTACTTTTTCTTCTCTTTTAATGAATTTAAAATTGCCTTAGAAAAATTCCTTTTTACAAAAAACCCCCAAAGATATATCACAATATTTTTTCAAAACTTGAAGCAATGTTCAATTTTAAGAATAAGATCCCATCCTTGCTTTCCATGATATTGGAAGGATAACAATGGAAAAAGTAAGCAATCTTTTCTCTTTCTTCCTCTTCCATACTTCCATCCTCTTGTACCAGAAGAAGTATTATCAAAAATAAACTCATCTTACTCCATACAATATTTCTCTAAAATCTGCATCCCATTGGGGAAAGAAAGAGTATCTTTGGAATGGAATTTGTCTATTCCTAGCAAGATCAAAATCTTGCTGAAAATTGTGGTACTGGGAGCAACCCTGGCACACAGGAGGCACTGGAGTGGGGTCCTGGGTGTCTGAACCAGAGCAGAAGGGCTCTCCTGAGAGAGGTGAGCTTGGGCCAAGGCTGATTCTGCTTTGAGACAGTGTGGAGATTACTCTGAACTCTGTGGCAATGCCCAGTTCAGCCTAAAAACCTGAAGGGTCAGAGCCTGTTTCTCCATTCCTGTGGTAAACACAGGCAGTGGTTCAACTGGCCACAGCTGCTGACTTGTTACACAGGATTGGTAATTGCCTTCCAGGAAAACAAAAGACAGGGCTGGTTTTGAAATCTGCATTTAGTGGCTGAATGCATTCCATGCCTCTAGTTTTAATAGGCTGGATAAGCAGAGAAAGGAGAAAAACAGAAGTAAATAAGAGAAGAAAAGTCTACCAGATTAACATGCCTTCAGATTGCAGCAGGATCTGTTTCTCTTTCTACTTCACCCCTTCTGCATCCACTTTATGTTAAGTGACAAGCAGTTGGCAGGTTTTGCAGATATATTGACAATAGAGGACATGTGATACAGCTGTGAAGATTTGTCTTACCAGGGTTTCAGCTGATTTCTACTAGCCAACAGCCAACAGCCAGATTTTTGGGCGTTATGACCTCTAGTTATTTGAAAGAACTAGGGGGAGGAGGCAGGCAACACATTTTATGCACTAGTCTGCTGTTCCTAGAGTATTTTTAGAACTTACTGTCATAAAACTGACTCCTCTTAATGATTCTCTAAAAAATTTTTTTTTTAAAAAGTGATTGGAAAGGGCGCATCTTGTGAACAGAACTGGAAATTTAAACAGTCATGGGGCCCGGTCTTGTATAGTTCTGAGCAAGAGCTTCCTGCAAAGTGCCAAATATTCTTACCTCTGAGGAGTGATATAGAAAGTGAAGATTTTTAGCCCAGTATACTACTAGTGAGGATAGCCCATATTATATTTCTCAGTTCCTCCAATACTTTTTTTTTTTTAAACTAAAATAATAAAGGATTTGGACTTCTAACAGCAGAGAAACTCTCCTGTCAACCTCATATGCACCGTGTGGATTTCTTGCAGACAAACTATTTTCCATAATCCTAAAGGTCTCATGTAACATTACTAAATGCATCATTTCCATGTGATGTCACTGTAATAGTTTGGGAGGAAAAGGAAAGACTGCAGCTCTAGAATGGACAGGTGGCATCAGTCAAACTCTGACCCCACTTAAATGAAGAATAAATCAAATTTGGATTGCCAAACAGATGTACAATTTCCTACAAAGCATGGGGATATTGCATCATGATTTGACTAAGTTACTCCCGTCAAGTGTAAAAGTAATGGAAAACTTGAAAATAGAGTAACTGTCCAGCAAATCCTTAAAACCTTAAAAACCCCCAGCAAAACCTTAATATACTCAGCCACCAGATTAGGCTCAATAGAATTCACTAACCTATTTAGCTCTCCTGGTGAAATGAGCAGACTAACAGAAAACCCTCTCCACTGGGTACTCTAAACATAAAGACAGAGGAAATCCTTCCAACAGATAGCAGCTCCTGGAGCTGGGAGTTTGAGGGCCTTGCTGGTGGGTGCTTTGGGGAGAGGAGTTGGCAGCTTGTAGAGTTGGCCATGGTGTTGTGTGACTTGAATAACAACATATCCTGAAATTCAATAGAAAGAGCTTCCCAGGGACCCTCTGGTTTTAGAAGACGGGAGGAACCAAAGGAGGAATCTCCAGGATGTCTTCTGCACCAGCCAACTCCTTGTTCCTCGTTACCACCAAGAATTCCATTATTGCAAGACAACACACCACAACAGTTACAAATTTTATATTGAATTAGACTTAAAGAGACTGGTCTATAGTAACATATTTATATGATTGGTTTCTAATGTAATTAATTATAAAAATAACTTGCCTGCAGCTATCACATACATATCTACATTTAAATAAGTCTGTTTTGTCTTATCAAGAGGTGGGCTAGCAAAGACATTGTTATTTAATGTTTATTAATGAATCATTAAGCTAAAACTAGTGTGCAAATGCTTTCTTGCATCTTTATATATATATATATTGCAGTCAGAAACATTACAGCTGGTATGTACAAAACATTTTTCAGGAATGGCTTATGTGTGGTAAGTTTGTATCGTATTCACATCTGAATTAACATTCACCTGTAGGCAAGTGAATTAGAGACCTGTGTTGAAGTCTCTTAATTATAAATGTCTTGTTGTCAAATCACAAAATAAATGGGAACAGTCAAGACACAGAAGGACCTGCCATTAACATCACCCTGTTTGATGCTAATTCTGTCTTTGAAGAACTCTAACATATACCCTGCAGTATTTCTCTGCTGTATGAAACGCTGTCAAAATTCAGGTATTTCCAAAGTTATCATACTGCAGGGGAGACTGCAGGAAGTACTGAAGAAAACACTAGGAACTAGCCTTCATTTCCCCTGTTTTTCTCCTCTACTCCAACTCAAAGTCCAAGTCCTGAACTTAAGGTCACTGATTCCTCCTACTCCTTTCAACCTTACTAGAAGAGAGGGATAGGCATATTTTCATCACCTAGCAATAATATTCCATCCTCTCTGCAGCATAACCAGTGCTTCCCTCCAGCAGGACACACATTTCAGAATATGCTTCTAGTTCCTACCCTCAAGGAGTGACCTCCCCCACCCACCACCATCACTGGGCTCCTGACCTACTCTTCCTACACTTGGGGTGATGCTCAAGCTTGGGAAAATAGAAAATGCAATGTGTGGAATGCTAAAAAGCTATTTTGTTCCCCAACATTTTTTCTTCTGAAGTGTTGCAATGCTTTCTTTGTATCTCAACAGCAGTTTAAAAATTTTGCACTTATAAATCTGGGGAAGGAATATTTGCACACACAAACACTTGCCAAGACACACAGTACAGCTGCTGAAAAAGTTCTCACCCACTAACTTAAAAATATGTGACGTGTTCTCTGGCCATATCATACTTTTTAGTAGGCTTTGAATTGAAAGGTAGCATCTGTAAGTCAAACACTTCTATTTGTTAAAAAAACAGATACATTTGTTTCTCAGCAAAAATAAGGAAAACATTGTCAAGCTCAGAGGCAGGAAAAAAAAACACTGGGAGAATTTTGCCAGAGTGGAATTTTAACATTTTAGAGTGCATCAAAAGGTATGAAGTGCCTTGATGTGCCCTTGATTTTTCTCCAATACTCAAATAAATAATTGACAATTTCCCCAGCAGAGTATGGGATGCTCAGGAAAAATGTATGTAAATTTCAGATTAAAAATACAAATATTTTTGTATCTACCAGACCCATTTCAGGGAGATAAGTATATTTTTCTTAGGCAGAACCTTTATGGTGCCCCCAAGGATGATTCATAGCCTGGTCTCTGATGCATGAAAGTTGAAGCCTCAAAGTCCTTCTGAAGTCTTTGGGACTCAGCTCTGGTATGAACTGTATCCACCTAAATAGTCATGAGAGAAACTGTGACACATTTTCCTGACTTGAAATAATCCATGTGTGCTGTGATCTATTGTAGAGCAGTAAAACTCTTTGTTTTCATCAGAATATTTAGCAAAAGATTTTTCAAGTGGTTTTGGTTGTTTTGACAATCTCAGACTTTTAAAGGTGAGTTTATGTTGCATAACTGTATCTTCATAAGCCCAAATCTGTAATAAAAGATGAAGTTGTGATGTGGACAGAAAGGAAATAGGAAATGGTGTACCAGCAGTAAAAACACTGAAGAGTGCCTGTTCTCAGAAACAGAATCCTGCAAGACGCTGAATGAAGATATTGGGAATATTCCTGTGAAGCCAGAGAGTGCTCGGCTGCTTTCAGAGTGAAAACAAATGACTGGCAATTGTTCAGAGTGGTGAAAGTGGGAATTGCATTTCATTTCATGTGCCTTACTTGCAGCCCTTCAGTGTTAAAATGATGATCTTCTGGGTTTTTTTAAAGCAAATCACAGGGGTATCAGGAAAGAGAAAAACAAACAAGAGCTGGATAAAAAAATCCCTGAGCAACAGGAACAAGTCCCAGTTAATGCTGTTTACCTTATTAGTGCAAAAACAAAGATACTGTAAAAGTATTTTCTTCTTCCCATCCTAGAGAAAAGCTTGTGCTGTTCACAGAGCAGCCACAGCCCCTGGTCCTTGGGGCCACTTGGGTACTGTGGCAGTCTCAGGGCACCCAAGGAATGAAGCAGACGCAGCAGCTCAAGGGGAAGCTTCTACTACTTTATTTTAAAAATCTGACTCCATATATACATTTTTACAAAAGGCCAGAGATTGGCTACACAGGTTGCCACCTCTTGACCTGGATGGTGAACATCACTGTCCATCACATTTCTCCTCCCAGAGGACAAGAATGCAAACAATAGATAAGTGCTAAAAATATGCATTATTTTTGTGAAGCTGTGTGAGAAACTCCAGTTCAAGAGTATAAACAACAAAAAGACTTCTGCACCAGGGCGACAGGGTACAGTCACTCTCAAAGATCCATCGTCTTTCCTTCATGTTTCCCAGACATATGAACATGCACACAGAACATTTTCCAATATATATGTAAAACCGTTGACATATCTTTAAATAATCTTTGTCATAGTATTCTGTACACATCAGCAGGGGGGCTCTCCAGTTTTGCAAGTGTCATTTGAAATAAATATTTGTATTTAAATTCTATTGTGTTACCATATATCCTTAAGCAGATTGGAAAATTTCAAAATATTTACATATATCTGAGACATAACCAAATGTGTTTGGGGTGGTGGGTGGGGAAGGCACATCTGCTATCCATTTTCTGCAGTATGAATGCTTACATTTTTGTTGTTGAGAGAAAAAAGAGGGCTTCAACAGATAAAGACAGCTCCTCATCCTCAGGCACTGCTAATGTATATCAATTGCCCAGCTCCTGGGATGTACATGAGGTAGTTGTTCTGTACTTTCTGAAAAATGCAGTTTTTTGTGCATTTTTTCTGTTCTAAACACAGATTAAGCAGCTCTAAGCAGGCTATTAAGAAAATATTTCCAACTCATTTCTCATGTGAGAAAGGTCTTTTCTATATCTTTTCAAAAGCCAAAGTAAGCTTTCAGAATTTGAAAGGGAAAAAAACCACACAGGTCCTAAAAAAAAATTAGCATTATCCTGTATTTTGTATGTCCAGAGGAAAACAAAGCAAGAGGAATGTGATCCAAATAAGAGTAAATGGAAGTGGCAGTACCACAGAGAAAACATCAGTAAGGGCAGATTTGATCCCTTTCTAATATTCATATGGTACTTAACAAGTTAAAGCTCTGTGTTTGTAAGGCCAGAGCTGAGTGCTGGTTCACCAATTAACATCTCCTGTTTGCACAGACTGGAATAAACAAGCACAGATATTCAGATAAAATACAGAGTTGAATCCTCCCTAAGCCCTGCTGATACACCTTAATTCCCAATTGTTCATACCTTCTTGCATTTTTTTTAAGGTTTTTAAACACCTGATTCTGCAGCCATCACTTACACCTTACTTATTCTCTAACCTCATCCTTTCTGATAGGAACAGCTACTCAGGGAGTTTATGACTCTGCTTACAAGACAGCAGGTCACAGGCCCTGGGTGCACGTGGGACATGTAGTGCCTACATTGAGCATACTGTGGGATCTTGGTGATAGTGTCAATTTACCTGATGCTGTCTACTCTAGGAATAAAGCCTGACCTATACACCTCTTATTTACACCTCTTATCCAAGAACCATATTTCTCTGCCATGTATCTTTAGCTGTAAAAATTAAGAACAATCTGATCAGCTGCATATTTCACATTCAAATATAAAACAGGGGACCTGGATAGTTAGTCATTCATCACACTAGATTCTCTTGAATCTTGACAATAGAACATCAATGAAATACAAGAAATTGCAATTCTCTTATGGAAAGCCACACCAACAGCCTCCCCATTTCCTACACCTGTGCCATGTATAAGGTGGACAGGCACAGTCTCTGCAGGCTTCCCCCATGTCTAAAGGCTAGGTGGGTTCAATAGACATAAGGTTGTACATCTTAATAATTGCTTTTCAGCTAATTGTAAAAGTGGCATATTAACAACTATTTTCAGTAATGGCAACATTATATTTTAATGATACTATTTCAGCTTGCTAATAAAGTGGACAGATAAGTGATAGATAAATATCCATTCTTTTACAGAGCTAATAAAGAACTTTCCTCGTGTGAGATGTGCACATACATCCAGCTGGAAGTTCCCTGAAGAAATGCAGCCACAGGTGGGCCAGCTAATCCAGGGAAAACCCACACCCAGGTACATTTACTGTCACTTGTCTTACAGATATTCAGCAGAAATGGCAGCCCTTCATATCCCTCTGCCCTCTGACAGAGGGCTTCTGAATTTCTATCTCCAGCTACACAGCCGGAAAAGAAGGTTTTGACTGACAGGAGATATTTCTCTTCCACACAACTCAAGAATATCTCCTGTAATTGCTTCTTAGGTTGGTAAAAAGTAATCTTTAGCAGTTGACCAATTATGAATAAATACTCCAGCACTTTGAAGTAACTGATTTCGCTTTTACATTTGCTGCCCTATGAAGGTTTATCAATGCATGTCTAAGACACAAACTAAAGACTAAGAACACATAAGCAATCTGTCCCTAAATGACCTTGATTTTCAGCCATGTAGTTTTGGTTGCAGGTCATCATGCATTAATTTGGGATGCTCCATGGATAATTACATATTGCCCCTGAATTATTCATTTACTGCACTTGACTGCTGTCTATTCTCTCTCAGCCTTTGAGGGAAGAGTAGCATGTGAGAAGGGTGTGGGTAGTTCAATACACAAGGCTGGATGATAGGAGGCCATGGTAAAAAATTCAGTGTACAGCTAATGTGGGCTGTCGTTTCTCCGGGCCTGTTTTCCCACTTTTGACCAATTTAGCTGTGGAGATTATAAATTCTTTAAGGTCAGAACTGTCCTTCAGCTGCTGGGGGTTTCTATTCCTGTGTCATAATTTAAAAAACTTAGTGATATTTTCTGTAGATAGGGAAATTGTTCAACATTATAGGCTATCTTTAAGAATGCTCTCTTCTTAAAATGCGTCACAGGAGCACCAGGTTCTCACTAATACTCACTGTTACCCATCCTGTTTCAGCCTTCTCACTCATTTTAAGTAAAAACCCACCATCAAGCTCTCAGTCCTAACAAGGCAGCCACCTCCTACCCCCATTCAAATCCAGGTGCCTCTGCACCAAAACACACCTACAGTATCATGTTTGTTTTCAAGAACCCATTTACCTTCTTTTGGGCTGGTTAAATATTTTTATTATTATTATTTCTCCTAAAGTTACAGTTTCCAGGTTGATTTGGAACTTATTTGATTCTCTCTTGCCCAGTTACTCCTCTGTACCTTCATTTAGGGAGGATGAATTGGACTGAAGGATGGAACCTTACCCAGAAGTGTAAAACACACCTACTGCCGTCTTTCAGCCCAACACCAATTTTTCCCATGTGCATGAGAAAACACCAGTTTTAACCCTGTTTTCCACTGCACATTTCGTCTGTAAGTCTTCAGTTTCCTATTGACTTTGGCTCATCCTACAAGCTTCCCCAAGAGTAAGATGATCTGCACAGTAACATTCAGCTGCAGGGCTTCACGTGTTCTGATGTAATTTCATAGCTATGTGTGCTGATGTAAAATACTGGCCACATCATGCTCATCAAAATGAGTCCTGTAAATCACAGTCTGCTTCTCTCCCAGAGCATGGGAGTACAGTATGGGCCCTGGAGTTGTCCCAGCAGCTCATCCCATCTTGTCATCCTCATGGGAGAGGCTGGCATATGATGGCCATTTAAAGTCTCATGATGGTGGCATTCTGGGGTAAATGGGAAGGGAAGGACTTGCTGGTCTCAGCAAACAGCAACACTCAGCTCCTGTGCAGGTCATAAGGACTGGGGCTCCCCTTGGCTGCTCCTGCTTGTGAGCGAACAAATATCACTTGCACAGGTGCTCACAGGGAGTAGGGCAGCCTGCTTAGGCCAGAAGAGAGACAAAACTGCTCCAAATCCTCAGCAGAAAAGAGTTCAGATGTCTCTTCATGAGCAACAAACCCTCTGGGGGCAAGAGACCATTCCCAAACCCACTAGTGATTTAATCCTCTAATGGTCCCAGTTGCCTCAGTTAGGCTACAGAAATAGATTGTTACCTTCTCTATATGATGCTTTGAGTTTTAGCTTGCATATTTTCCAGATTCTGTACTGCATTAGTATATGACTCTGAACTTCATATAAAGTGTTAGCAAGTTCTCTTCACAGTGCAATTAGACAAAACAATCCTTTTCCAGCCTGAGAAACAAGGACACTGTTACAGCTTCAGGCCGAAGAAATATAAACAACAGGGAATTGAGGAGAGCAAACTGGGAGGATGGGACTTCATAACCTGAAGCTGTAATTGGACAATTCACCCCAATATGTAAATAAACCAAAACTTATAAATGTGTGAAAACTCGTGACTCAGAGTCCATCTTAGGTCCATCTTGGGCAGAACCACGGCTGGGCTCTTGTACTGCCCAAGGTGTATCCCTTAAATGCCCTTTGATAAATACCTACCTTATTCCTTTAACACTGTCTAGCCTCTGTTCTATGTAGCCTCTTAAAGCATCATATACTTCTTACTTAAGGATTTGACAGAAGAAATTATTCCCATTATTCAGCACACACAAATCCAAAGGATTGGCTGTGCTGGTCACCTACAGCTGCCCTCGTGGGGGAGTGCAGAAGAAGAAGCACACACTGTGAGGGGAAAAAACCCATCTGATGAGTAACCATGCAGCTCCTGCTCTAGCACAGCAGGGATCTCACCTATTGACTTTAAAACTGAGATTTTTCAAGCCTGAGCTTCTGCTTTAGTAAAATAATAGTGCTGTTCTGACAGTAATGGCAAAAAATACATCAAGTTCTTGGGTATCTTATTAATGAGAAACATTAAGCTGAGTAAGTGATACCCTTTGGCTTTTGTTGAACCAACACCCACAAATAAATATACTTGTTCCCATGAATAGGGATTCATTCTTCACTTGAATGAGTCTGTAATTTAATCCATTGTTACACCCTACCCAGAGCCAATATTTAAAATCTTTTCTAATCAAGCTCTAATTTAATATTTTAAAATTTCTTTTGAATTACTTGAAATCCTTCCATTTTTTTTCTTTTATGAAGGAAAGTTCCTTTTTTTGCCTATGATTGAGTTTGATGTGGCTTTGTTAGAGCTCTCTTAAGATATACAGTACACATTTTTATTCTTCTTATCTAAGTTTCCAGGACTTGATCAATAGTAGAGTATATTTTTCTATCCAAGAACTAACCAAATTTATTCAACAGATTACACATTAATTTTACCATTAGAACATAATATGAGTAGATAATCCACAAAAATGCTTCAGATTTTTTGAAAGTGAATTTAATTATAACTAGTAATGTGCATTTGAGAATTATAATTATGAAAAGTCATGTTCTATAAATCTGAAATGACAGATTATATGTCAAAGCCTTATTGCAGAGGAATTAGAGTACCGATTTATTAGTTGTAAATGTCTGATTATTGAAGCTTTGCTAAAAAACATGATCACAGCATATTCTAGCTGGATTTAGCTGTTTAATCCTTCCAACAAGAATCATATTTTGAACAGAAAGCAGGACTGTGTTAATTTGTTTATGAGACAGATTTAGACAACTAATCTTTGTCTTATGATCCCTGAACAGTAATAATTTCAAAATACTTTACAATACTTGTATTTTTCCAGCAGCAGACTACAGCTGATTATGAAATTTACATTCATCTGTAAGCACCACTTGGCTTTTGGAATGGTGCTTCCCATTATTTCTCAGCTACTGAGGGACACCCTGCACACATGAAGCCTGAATCACCTTTGCTAAGGATTTACCCAGTCACGTGGAGAGTTATGGAGGGTAATCACAAAGTTGGGCATTTCTCTTCTGCCTCTCACCACACAAGCACTGCAACTTCCCAGCAAATCCAAAAGTGTCAAACAAACTTACTGTGTTTGCATTGCCTGAAAACAAAGCCCTCTTTTTCACTAACCAAACATCATGGGGTATGGAACAGGGTGGGTTTCCCTCAAGTCCATTCGTGTTAGAGCTTCCCACAAGGTTCCTTCATGGGAAAAATGGGCTACAGTTTATAAAGACTACTGACATTTCTGTATCTGTCAAGTCTTAAATGAGGATATTTACAGATCTCAAATGACTCACTACTAATCTATTAGATATATATTTGAAAAACCTTCCTATTGGACCCAGTTTTTATCTGCACTGTTGCAAGAACATGTTTCTTCATCATACAGCTGAGCAGGAAGAATCAACTGTTTCCCCAGATAGCTGTTATCTGGATTTTTATTAGGAATTAGAATTAATCTCAAGATAAAATTGTTTCTATTTCTTTAAACAAAGAGCCCCTCTGGTGGTTATTTCCTGGCAGTGATGCCGTGTCAGTTTGTGCACAACCTCACATTTCTGGGGAGCTCCACCCCTCAGGTGATGCAGCAGAAGTCCCTTGGACTGGCTGAGCTGGGCAAAGGCTCATGTTCTGCAGGGCAAAAACTGCTCTAGAAAGGGCACAGTCCTCCCTGGGCCCCCCAGCACTCCCATCACCCTTACACACACATCCCTGTGGTCTGACAAGGTGAGAAACAGATCTTGGGACCACATTTTGCACAGATTTACACATTTTATTTCCTTTCACAGGAAGAAATTTCTTCCAAATGGCCGCTCAAAAACAAAGGCATCATAAGCATTGCATGAGCCTACAAATAGTCTGAATTCTTCTCTTTTTTGTAAAGAGAAAACACATTTCTGCTGTGATGATAGCAGGCTCCTAGAGGCTTTAAACATGTCTTGTTGGTATATAGGTATAATCAGAGCAGTAAAAAGGAAACAGACTTTATTCAGTAAGAACTGAAAGATCCCATTACAGCCTTGCCATTCAGTTGTCTATCAACCTGCAGTACATGGCACATATTTGCTGCTACACAGTTTCTAAAAATAGATGAATAAATAAAAAAAATTCTGATGACAGCCTGAACTTCAAAAAAACCCTGTCTCACTTTACATCAAGTATAGTCATGCAGCACTTGGCAATCATTAATTTCACTCATTTATCACAGGTGTTGCAAACTGAACTGCCAGCGGAGTAAGCTGATAGTAGGCTACAAGCAATCTAGCATGGTTTTATGAAACAATATTACAATATTTTACCAGTCAGCTGTTTCCAGTGAAAAATCAGAAGCAACAGACTACTCATTCAAGACCAAAACATGTGAATATTCCTGGAAGTCTCTTCTACAGCAGATTTCACAGTTTGTATTACTCATCTGCAGTAGGGACTTATTTGTTGCTTTGCTACAGAGTTACTCGAGGTTGATTGCTGTGTTTAGATCCTGCCATTAAGTACAAACCCTCACGACAACAAATGATTTTCCTACCAACTCTGTAGCTCATTATAGCTAACGAAGAAAATCCTGTTTACAGAAAAGAATAAAATCTCCACCTCTACAAAGGATAAGTCTTGGCAACTTGACTTCTTCAATATATATGCTCACCACACACACAGGGTACTTAATTTGTGCTGTAACCAGGTCTGCTCCATCCCTGGGAGGGCTCACAAATGTGCTCTCAGCAGACCTGTTTGTCACCCATCCTGACTGACTGTGAAGAGAAGCAGCTTGAAGAAACTTAGGCTGCAACTTGACTGAGCCCAGCAGGTCCATTCAAGGAGCAAGATGCTCACCAGGGAGGATTGCAGACTTACACATTTCGTGTGCAATGAGCTGGATTTCTTTGAAAAATGTTAACTATAACCTTCATTGAAAGATTAAGATATATAATAAAAATGAGAGAAATATTTGCTGGTCTTTCACCTATTTCCTTTTTATTTTTATATGTATATATTCAGCCAGAGAGTGGAATAGAAAAATCTGTACTCTTAAAGAAAGCATAGATCACTCTTTGCACTTAGGAGAGAACCTTTTCAGCTTCTCCAATACAGAATGAATCTGAGAGCCAGACTTTTTATTTTTTTCCCTTATGATAAAAGTCTTCTGATGCCCTTTAGCAAAGACAGAGGATATATACACACACCTCAGCCAGTATAAGACAGCAAAACCTACCTGAGAAACCAGGCAAGTGTGTTGTCCCGTGCTGAGCTCCATGATGTTATGGTTACATTCCTAATTTAAAGCTGGCTCAGATGTGTCTATATGAACTACAGTTTTGTATGACTGTGCAGCCACATCCAAAGAAACACACCAAATTTTTTGGAAGTTGCCAATCTAATTCCTACAAATTCTAGAGGCTTGATCACAAAAAAAATATAGAAGTTTAGAAACCTACTTTTCTGGCAGGTTTAAGGCAAGTGCTCACCTACCTTCATTCAGAATCTGACCTTCTCTCTTGATGAGTTTTTAAATAATTGGTACATTGTGAAGCTAGTAAAAATGTATCAGGTTGATTTTAACTAGGATTCTATATGAGCCATATATTATATTCAGCATCTCTTAGAGCAAAAGATGGGATGTAAAAGCTGCTACAGTTTTTCTCAGTCCGTGCAATTGGGTTATTCTGCTTCTCTTCAGAGAATCCAAACACATGCATGGTAGGCCAAATTGCTCCCTGGGGTTGTTTTATTTGCTTGAAGGGACAAACTTGGCCAGGAATATCTTAGGACAGACTCCAAGTACTCTAATTCTGCTTGCATTATGCTCCATTTTCTCATTTCTGTGTTTTCAGTATTCATTTCATCCTTCTCCAGCTTCTTTTTCCAACTCAGCAGTTCTTACACTGAGCTGCTCAGCATTTTGCTGTGGTACAAATATCCATCCCCTGATATCTTTACACAAGTCAATGACTGAAAGAAGCAGCATGATACAGTTTCATCCCCTCCCCAAGGGAAAGCTAACTAAAGCCGGTTTTGTGTGGGGAGAGATAGAGGCTAAGGTGGAAGTGATCTTAGGGATGCCTTTTCCAACCTTCTCCTTTTGTTAAATAAGCACCAGCTTAATACAAATTCTGGATGCTTTTTTTTTGATTTTATGCTTTTTTTGTTATTATTTTACCCTTACCAGGCACACACACATCCCCACCACCAGGCTGCAAAAATATTTGTTGGCAGCATTTTTACAGCCATGCTATCCTCAGATGGTGAGCCTATTCCAACACTGAGTTGGAATATATTTGTTATATTATGGTTTACTCCAGATAAGATGCAGAACAGTCCCTTGGGACAGCTTTGCACTTGTGCAAGTCATCATGATTCAACTGGAATTAGTGGAATCTCTCACATTTTACATGTGGTATGGGTCAGACACCCAGCAAGTTACTGGGAAGTATTTCCTGAGAAACAGCTGAGTGCAGCATTCACACAGGTCTTAGATTTTGGAGGTTGTTTTTAATGGATTGAAAGAACAGACTAAAATTCAAATATATTTGAAGACACATCTGAGTCTAACCCAGGCTGGTGTAAGGAAGACAGTTGCTGATCTGGTACTGGCATGAACATACACAGGAATCATACACTTGGTTTTAAGCATTTAGGGGAAACCATCCATGTCCCCCCTCTTACTGTAACTACCAAAGGCAACTAAGGATCAGAAGGACAGGAGATACTGATACAAAGAGGCAAAGACAGCCTTTTCTTGGAATTGCTTTATGATAAAATATATTACTGGCCATCTAATAAATATAACAGAATGCCTTCCTTGTCTCACCAAGACTTCTGAGCAAAACCAGGCTTGTCAGTATGGCTAAATCCAAGGATTGCCTATCGACATCTTGAGCATCCTAGTCCAAGAGTGGGTTTGATTACTTGCTACATAATAAATTATCCAAAAGCAACCTTTGAAGACATACAACCCTTAACACTTTAAAATTAAGACTAAATTCAATTTAGAAAAATTGTAAAACAGTTTCCCTGAAATTAATCTTAAATGAAGTTTCTTGCTTGGCCTCTCGCTCGCTGCAGATAATCAATCTCGACGTGGCTGTGTGAGAAACAGAGGCTACTGAAAGGGAAGTGAAATTAAAGAGAGAAGCTAGGCCAGGAAGATGAAAAAGCTATCTAATTATCAGCATTTTATTAGAAACAATTAACTAATATTCAATTAGTTGCCATTACTGAAGCAAAGAGACAGTTAGGAAAACAGAAAACAAACCTTGACAAGGTGTTCACTTCCTAATAAATAGGAGATGAGGGGAATCATTTATTGGTGGTTTACCCCTGGTCAGAGCCTTGGGGCAACTCACCCAGCATGAGGCAATGGGACTGGCTGGTTGCCAACATTAACTGTACTTATTACATTCATCCCATGCAGAACACATCCATCTCCTGCTCTGCCTTGACATCCCATTTATTCCGAGATTCATTTGTCATGTCCCCAATCACCAAAATGAATAGAAACTTTCCAGCATGATGGATTGTGGTTCTAATTAGGACTAAAGAAAAGATCCACACTCAAGTAGAGCCCTTTTTCTTTTACTTCTTCTCCTAATAAAATAGTACCCCTAGCCAACTTTGTGACTAATGTCCTTTCATGATGGTTGTCCACTGTAGGTCACCCAGTCAAAAAGAAACAGTAGTCCTTCCAGAACGTATTTTTCCTCCCCTAACAACCACACAAATTATTATAGAAAAAAGTCCAGACACACTGAAAACCATGCACACACAGCTTGTTGATGTGCAGCAGATGTCTAGAATACAAAATTTTGGACAGTGTTTGTCCCTTTTGTGTCCCAGAATTTTCTTTCACAAAATGTAGGTAAGTAGAAACAGTTGGAATGATTAAAAAGCTGCAACAGGCCTGGCAACTATTAAAATTGCTGATAAACCTAATTTTTGTTAATCAAATTAAATTTGATGTCAGCATTTTTAAAGTAATGGCACTTTAAAAAGTGCCACTATTTCCAGCTAAGCCTAACCTATAATTTGCTTATGTTATCTCTCATTTCAATAGGTATATCAGAAATAAATACATGCCCTGATACAACAGGGACTTTTAAAAAAGTACCCTCTGAGATCTTTCTCCTGTTTCTCACATAGGAGTACTTTCAACAATTGTGTGTTTAATATAATAAAAATGAAATTTCTTTCATAGCAATCTTCACATATTTCTGTACATTGGCAGGTCTCTGCTGTAGAAGAATACCAGACCAGGAAAGGACAAAGGAAGAAAATACAGTGTAGTGGGGGCAGCACTATTTTGTTTGGAAAACTTCCAAAGTTAAGGATAATGTCAGCTAGTGGTAAGTGAATAAAAAATGGCAGTGCCAAAAGTGGAGTACCTTAACAAAGAGATTTGCATGAATGGAAAAATAACCCATTTTAAATTGCATTTAAAAGTCATAAGAAAGAAGACTGCAGTTACAAAAGAATTCAGGAATTCACGGATACATGAAGAATACTCCAAGTCATTAAAATAGCCTGATGAATATTTAAAAACACCAAGAAGAGTGTAGGTTTACTTACTACAAAACAGACTGCAAGTACCAACAATCCGCTACAAAATTTCTCATATTTGGGAAGATGATCATCCTGTCCAACCTATTATCTGTATTACTGTATTACCTTCACATAGCAGAACATGAAACTTCCACTAGAAACAGTGGAAACAATTCATAAACAGTCTGGTTTTAAAGGTGCTATTTAATGTACAAGTATTTTTGGACAAGGAAAAGAACAATTTCCTAACTTCCTTAAAATAAAATATTTGGGATTATCCTGAGATTTAACTTTAGCTTTCTCTGTAAAGTCTAAATAAACTAGATTTCAAAAGAAATTTCTGTGCAATAAATCATATGAATTTCAAGGCTTGATGGCAGAGCCCAAATTTACTGTGCAGCACTCAACAGGGAAGTATTTTGACCTGTATTAGGTCCAATTTCTCATGGCCTTGTCCAGAAATGTGATGCCCATGCAAAGACACCCAGCCAAAAAAAACAAATAGCATACAACAACCCCCACAGCACCACTGCAGGAAGAGCTGGGCACCTGCTATTTGTAGCTGTGGTCTTTATTTGATTCTCAGACCAAGGCTCTCATACCCTGCCATTTACTGCAATCAGAACATAGATCATTTTTCTATTGAATATTTTATACCTTTAAGTATGATTAAATTGATGTGTGTGAAATACAGTTTTTTGGACCATAAAAGCCAAAAGAGACATTTTCTTTCCCCAGTCCAGAAGATACACACTGACCAAGTATACATGGAAGGACAGCTATGGAGTTTGCTATGGAAACCTTCACCTGCTGGGAAGGGAAATAGGTAATTACATTATTGTTTACTCTTATTTGATAGCAAAGCTACTTACAAACTTGGTTAGGTGTTTTTTAAAATGCCTACTCTAAAGGCACATGCTGTATAAGCACACAGCAGAGCAGGTTGTTAGGTTTTGCCAAAAGCCCACTAATTTAGGCAATACTTTCAACAACATTTGGATTTTTTTCCATGCTTCCTTGAGCCCCTGCTGGAACTGAACTCTTTCCCACTGAAGCACCTTTCCAAATCAGGATTTTATCCTTTCTATTTTTTCTCTTTCATGAACACACAATGGATTTAAGACAATAATCCTGTATTCTGATCCATTTTCTGAATCATTCCATACAACACTGAAATACTCCCAGAGACAACCAAGAAATCTAACTTTAAACAGTTGTCAAATACCAAACACAGCCATAGAATCATTTAGGTTGCAAAAGACCCTTAAGACCATGGAGTCCAATTGTGAAAATAACACTGCCAAGCCTACCACTAGCCCATGTCCCCAGGTGCCTCAATACATTGAGGAATTTTATCCAGATAGAACGGGGAAATATCTTCATAGGCTATTGGTCTGATTCATCCTGTGTCAGTTTCTCCCATATCATTGTATCCAGACATGTCACTCTCACTCACTGCACCAAGATAAAAGAGAAATAAAGTAAGCTCACATGCAGCACGCCTGCCTTCAGACTCCCCCACCCCCCTCCCCAAAAAGATCAGGTGGTTCTGGAAACAACATTAGAGTGACTGTTAGTTGCTAAAGGCACTGGGGCCTTGATGGCTCCTGTACTGGCTCTAGCAAGTTTCCAGTGATGTACCCCTCAGTACATTCTGAGAATAACACTCCTGCATAATTTAAATGAGCACTATAAATTGTCATTTAAATTGCATGAGAATCTGAGATAAGGTTGGCAGAAGATCCAGAAAGAGCCCTTGACTGTCAGATTAACACAGCAGGCAAGAGACAAAACCAGGCATTTTCTTTTTGACTAAAATCTTTCAGAGAGAAAATCAAAGCTTCTCCAATTCCTGACCTTTCATTTCAATGAAGAACATGCAATCTGCAATCTTCTGCTGTAATTGATCAGTGTTCAAAATGAACAAACTGTAGATTAATATAATACACTCAGGCCAGAAAAGCAAGATCTGGCAGAGCACTCTTCGAAGCAGATCCCTCGCTTCCACAAAAATGGATAATTTAATCTTTGTCATTGGCCTGTCTCTGTCAAAGAGAACAATGGATAGTCTATTCGCAATTGATGACTCTATAGAAATTAATATTAGTAAAAGGTGTCCATTTAGTGTCTCACCTTCTGTGCTAAAGGTGACATCCATGATGGATGCATCCTAAGACAATGGATTTATCTTTAAAATGGAGTAATTACACAGTGGATGCATGGATGACATAATGACATTGTGGTTTTATATTAATAAAAGAAAGAAATATTCCTTCTGAAGAAAGAAAAAATATGACTATCATGGTCATTTATGAGATTTTGGCAGCTGCTTTGTAACTGCAAAAAGCACTGTTGAATTGTCGAGCTATAAATTAGAGTCCTACACACTTTAAGCAGTTCATGATCAGCTTTCATGTGACAAACCTTAGTTAACAAAATTAAAGATGCTCATGGGCTCCTAAATCTCCCACTTTTACAAGGGGAGCTTCAATTTGGGACAGAAGTAAGAGGTAAAGTAGAGGAGATTGGAGAGTGGGAATAAAGGGAAGTAACTTGACTTCTGGGTGCACCACTACTTTTTTCTTTTTGGAAGCAAACCTCAGGGTGCTCTCTGAGCTGCCCTGTGAAATCCAGCCTTCCCAGAGAAGGATTTGCAAAATTGCTGGGGACTGCAGGACCTGCAAGGAACCAGTTTGGCACAGAGGCTGCAAAACCAGGCCTCAGGTGGTCAATTCACTGCCCCACTGGTATCAAAGAGCATCTCCTCTCAGTGTTACTTATAATTAATAAATAATGCTAATGCCTGGCAGAATGACACCCTTAGGTGTGATTTGTGAGGCTTTTTCCCCCCCTCTCAAAAATGCCCAAGTTCACCCACTACTAAGACATACTTTATGTCCTGTACCTGGTGTTTTTTGTGGCCCACACTGCTGCTTTCTGAAAATTCACCACAGAATTCAAAATACAATATCTCATACAGAAAATTTGAAATTACCATGTTTTGAAGCTTTCTTTAAAACTAACTCTTCAACTAAAACCAGTCCTATAAAATGTATAATTTGACCTAAATAAGTCTTTTTAATTTCCCCAACTTTATCATCAAGAATAACCAGCAAACTGAAACTAAAACCCCATTATTTGTTTAGTCCCAAAAATCTCTGGGACTTCAAGAAGTTTCAAAAGCAATCTTTGACAGATGGTTTCACCACTGGAATCATCTACGTGTTGGGTTTGCTGGGGAGGTTTTATATACATACACAAAAACATTCTCAATTTTAGTATTTTAAAACTTTAAATAACAAAAAGAAAACAGAAATTAATGTTCTTGTTAGGACTGATTATAAATTTGTTCAAATGTATTATTTATTGAAAAGATGGTAAATGTTGACATTATATGAAGCAAGAAGCTAAAATTCACCCTCTGTAACCTTTCAGAGGTTTCAGTAAGAATGAACAGCAAAATTTAGATGCCAAAATCGTGCAATTCTGAAAGATAAGGATTAATAAGGTTTTGTTTTAGTGATATATCATACTCGGGTGTGTCCAAACTGTAAGAGCTGCAGAATGAATAGCAATACACAAAAAAAGATTAAATCAAGTTTTCATTGTAAGGTACATCAGAAAGAAAACTTCCTGTCTCTTATCTCATGAAACCCTTACATTTTGTGGCTGCCAATTGAACTGACTCCGACTCCTTAATAAACTTCAGTGACAAAATTTCCCTACGTGGTCAGTCTTTACAGCAAACTTCTGAAAGTGTTCTCTCTGGAGAGCTCCCATTCCCAGTTCCTAAATTCTATTAAAAAGGCAGCTAAAAACATTAAATACTTTCCAACTTTTACTTTCCCATTAATCTACAGCTACAGCTGTCACAGGGATTTTATGAGTTAGGCAGAGAGATGGGAGTGGACCATGAAAAAATACATTATGATGTAGTCCACAGCTTGAAGGCATGTGGAGTCTAAATTTAAGAGAACAAATACTGGCTTTGAGTTTGAATATTCAACACCATTTCTCTTTTTAATTTGAATTAATTTGCTGATCCATGCTTCATGTATTTTCCTTTCAAGGCTGACTGTTAATTTAACAAAGGACACATCAACTGCTCAAAGAGGAAACATTTCCAGCACCGGTTTGACATTCAGCCACCTCTTCCCAGGTCATCAGGCTGGAAGCTAATGACTAAATCCAACACTTTCAAGTTTTCTGACTTGGTAGGCAGAGGGTTTCTCTTGCAGGTTTCTCCTGAAATGTATTTCAGGAGAAAAATTATGGAACAAGGCCAACAATAGAAACCTGGTGTTTCTCCAAACAAATTTTCCCTTTCTTTACATGAATAGACTTCTGTAAAATTTGAAATATTAACTTAAGACTTTCAATTAATTAATTATCTTATTGATGCTGCAAATTTCAAAGAAAATGAGTGGTTCAGGTCTTTAAAGGAGACAATCAGCAGTAAAAACCAGGAAGAAATTTGCAAATACAATTCCATGAAGATTATGAACTATAAAATACACACAAATAAAATGGTTTGCACAGCTGTAAGCAGTAACCTAAAAGATCATACCAAAGATAAACAAGAGGCATTGAGTTATTCAACAGAATATATGAACAAGTTATAAATTCTTGTAAAAATTTTGCTTCTGTTATTATGAAAAGGGTGCATCATGAACTTATGATGCAGGAAAAACTGTGCCATTGAGTGAAAAGAACAAAGCTTTACTGTGGGGAGAAATCAAGTTTTCTGAAGGATCGGCCAAGGTTGAACTAGTACAGCTGCAGGAAAGCTAAGGGATGAAATCCAGAACTGGATTATTAGCATCTTTTTCCTCGACCTTCAAGTCTCTCCTTGCCCAGAAAATGAAGAATTTTGCTCTCAAACCATGATCACATGGTGATATGATCATCATCTGTTTTCAGAAGCAGCCTCATCCTCAAAGGGGAGGACTGGAGGAACTAGCGAGTACACACAACTGTTTCTTATCTACGAGGTTTTATATGCCCAGTGTCAAAGGCAAGATTTTAAGATTTAGAGTGTGGAACCAAGGTTAAGTCGGGGATTTTGAGACCTAAAGAACTTAAGCTTTAAAGTTCTATTGAAGCAAATTGATTCAGTTTAATGCAATTCAATTATAATGTTAAAAGGATCCCTTTAAAATTGTTTTAATAAACAAAACAAAATTTTGTTTTATTTGAAACCTGTTTCATCCCCTTTAAGCCCTCTGACCAGAAGGTACCATTTCAATATCAGTCTCTCAGATATTCTTTGCTTTTGTACCATACCTTGATCTGCTAACTTGATTTTACAGCCTTAAACATGATTTCATGATTATCTATATTGTTTGCTCTTCCCTCTTACAATCACCTACCATAAATGTGGAAATCACCAGGAGAAAACTAATTATTCAAAAGTCTAGAGGTTGCACCCACCTTGGCTTCATGTCACATGCAATCCTTTACAAAACACTGGACCAACAGATTCACACTCACTTTGCCTTAACATAATCAATAAATCAAGGTTTAATGCTATGAAAAACCAAGACTGACTCTTTTTAAAATCATATTTTCAGCCAAAAAGACAGCCACTGGGAAAAATTCAGTCAATGATGAAGTTCTGCAGTCTCATTTTATTCATTGCCTTCAAAAGCTTTAATGAAGTTGTAGTTATCACAAACATTTGCCCCCACAGAGACTTTTCTGCTTTGAAAACCGCCAAAGTGCTCCCAGACTGACTCTTATCCTGGTATTTCATATAAATACACAAAGTGCAATCTGTGACACAGAACCAAGGGTCGTTTAGAGGTCTCATGCCATGTTGAACTAATTACAAAAAAATTGGCAAGAAAGTAACACACGATGGTTTTATATACTTCAGAGATACCTTCTGCAGAACACTCAGAAAGAGTCCAAATGAACAACAACAACAAAAAAAAGACTACAAAAATCTATTAAAAATGTTGACCTTTTAAATTTTTCAAGTTTTCATAATGATTAATTTTTTCATCATTATGAACAGAAACTTTTGTGTCGCTTCTGACCTAAGCAGCATCACCTCCTTATCATGAGTAGGTTGCTATTCCCACTGTACCACCAATGGCAATTTTCCTAATGTTCCAGGCACACCAGATATAATTGGACATAATTTACACTGACCTCACCTCAGCAAAGACAGAAAGAAAAGGTGTCATCCTTTCTCATTTCCAAGTGAAGCCAGGTCCAGCTGGAGATTCAGTTTGTCACTGGAGAAGAACTGAGTATCCAGGTAATAGGCACAGACACATGATTTTTCTAGGCAATTGCAAACAGATTCCTTTAATGGTCTCCAACCTTCTGATTTGCAAACGTCAATATATTTTTTAGCTGAAATCCCAATCCCAGAAAAATTATGCTTTGATTTTGTTATTTTAGTTACCACTTGCAAGCCCTCGTGGTGACCCATACAGATTGAAAAGCAACAATAGGCTGTTTGACATATTTATGCATATAGACCTGTGTGTATAATTTTGTGAGAAAATATTTTCAGATACTAGAAGCTTCAAATGTAAACAAACCACCAAACCTGTCTCAAAAACAGAAGCAGTAATTAGTATAGCCATCAGCATTTAATTAATAAGAATAAAAATATCCCTGTCTCTCAGTGGAAAATAAATTAATATCTCATACTGGTATAAAGAATAAAAAAAAAATAATTAGAAAGTTGAAGCACCAGTTAGCTGAGGATATAGGACCCTTAAAATAAGTTTGAGCTTTTAAACACAGATATTCATAAAATTAAATTCCCTACCATCTTTGCAGTTGTACAGGATGAAACCAGAAAGCGAACATTGTATGACAGAAGGAAAAATAAGGTATTTTATATGGGACAGATGTTAAGATGTTGTTTTTCTGGCAGTCTTTCCTCCTGTGATCATGTTTGCTTTTATACCGAGCACCAGGCAAGCCAGCCTTTCTGAATATTGCCAAAAGCCCTTTCTTAGTCCTACTGCTACATCTGCCATCCAGAACAGTCAGCACCTCGGCAAATATCCATCCCAGCCATAAAAATTCACATATTTCACATTTTCAATCCCACCAGAATGTACAAGTTACATACAGATGGTTAGAGGAACCCAACAAATGAGACACCCAGGTCAATAAACCAGAAAGCAAACAAACCCCCAGAGAGAAATGTCTTTTTTCACCACTTTCACAGCAATTTCCCTACCCTTGAATCTGTGTTTTAATGGACATGATTATGTACACAATGTGAAACCATACGTCGATATGGGAACAGCTGAAAGACAATACTGGGCTTGCTGAGAGAGATGAAAAAAGTCAACAGTCTTGTGGTTGCCCAGTTTTCTCCTGACGTTTTACACTTTTGAACTGAGTTCCAACACTACTGATATACAGGTAGAGAGTGTATTGAACTCAGGGTGAAGTGATTATGGCAGGAACTCACTGCTGATCACAGCAGTGACAACCTGTACCTTCCCTTCCCAGTCTTCTATATTTAGACCCAGATCAGTGCTTGGATACAGAGCATGAAAACGATTTATGTACCACTGAAATATAGATGTGATTTGCAGAAAGATCAGTGACACCACATGAATACTAATTTCTCTGACAAATAATACCAGCAGGGGCAATCCAAAAGGGATGACTGTACATACATTATGACTGAATTTGAACATTTGATGACTGAGCAACATTTTGGCATGACATGACAAAAAGCAGTGGATGACCAAGGAAGGGAGATCACCTTCCTGCCCCAAAAAGGCTGAAAGGCTACACATTATCTTTGGCTACGTGTTCAAACTACATTTAGCTGCATTTTTTTAATAATAAAGCAGTGCTTGTGCAGGCTTTAGTCTTTACAGCTTCATGACAATGTTAACTATGAAAGATGCTGTAATGATTCAGATGATCCTTATAAAGATTATTCATGTCCACTTTGTTACTAGCTGTAAAAGGGGTTTGGTTTGCTCCATGGAGACCACTCAATACAATGTTTGCACTGCTCTAAAAGGACACATCATCCAGTACATTTATGAAACCAGTGAAAATTCTCCTAACGCAAAAAGCTGAAGCAGTCTGTTGTTTTCTTAAAAGGTGCAACTCACCATCCAATTTTACTTTTTTTAGCTGACTTAGCTTGAAGAACAGAGATAGGGCTGTCAGAGAAAAAAATATCCATGATAATGTGTGGGAATGCACAAGTACAACTAGACTGAAGGAAACATTCAGATTTATGGCATTAGTAGAAAGCAGTTTCACTTTACCCATTCCTTTCAACTAGCCTGCCTGTACAGAACCCCGGCTTCAGAGAAGATAAAGACCCAAGCAGTCTGCATTTAATGGTAGCTCAGGTACAAAGGAATGATTTTCAAATTCTCATTCTAAAATCACAACAGGGAAATTACATTTCTCTTCCCAATGATCTCATAAAAATCAAGAGTTTCTCCTTTGAGCAGCAGGTGCCCATCCTTAAGATTTACTTGCTCATAAAAATACTAAAGGCTTCATATAATTATCAGTTGCAAGGAAACTGGTGCAGTTAACTTTTCATATGTATTTGAGACATGGCCTGAATGATATCACAGTCAACCCTTGCACTTCCATTTTCATTTAACTTTGATGCAGAATAAAAGACGTGAGCATACAAATACAGAAGTGTACTATTAAATTCGTAAAATATTTCTCTTGCTTTGACTGAGTAACATCATGTGCAAAGCAATAAAAATTGAATTAAGGCAAATTTGAAATGCTCTTTGTTTTTCTGTTGTTTTAATTTCCATTTTTCATGTTTTTTCCAGAGGCTGGTTTTAGCCTATTACACACAATACCTGTCTGTTTCTTGTCCTGTCAATCATTTGGCCATATATTTTACTGTTCATTGATGCTTGTAGATCTTAAGGTTTTGTAATCTACAGCAAGCAATATGAAATACATTTGTTGATTTTAAAAAATAAGTCTTTCATAGACATGTGCACTAGTTTAATCAGAGATATAAGTATTAAAATTTCTGCTAGCTTTGTGCAGCAGGGTTTAGCATGGGAGTTTTTCAGACACTAATGGGAAGCTGGTGGCAAACCCCGCAACCATTACCCACAGCAGATCAAGATTTTTAAACACACCACTTCTTTTTCAGTCATTAGTGTCTTCTTAAAACAACATCATGCTTTGTTTCCTTGATCAAAGCCCCAGACTCAGGAGTGTGAAAATAAATTTCACTTTGGTGTGTTCCTTTCAAAACACGTCAGTCTCATAAGCAGGCTAATCTTTGGTGATGTGTTATGATGGATTGTGCTTATCCATGCAAATTGTCTAGATAGACAGTTTGCCACTCATTAAAAGGGATTATTCTCCCCTGCACACACCAGCACCACATGTGCTTGCACAGGGTGAGAGAGACATGGGCCTAAATGTTCACATATGAGGCTTGAGGAAACTCTGCTTTCCCTGGTTCAGTCTCAGGGCTTGGAGCAGTGGTTTGGTGAGGCTTTGGAGACATGTACCATTTCACAGGCATCTTACACTGGGATACCTCCAACACCTGCACAGCCACACAGACCTGCTGAACTACTCTGGAATGACAAATTGCTGCTCTCAGGACCATCCTTCACCACATCTCTATGACCATCTCATCCACTTCTATGGCTGTATTTATAGCATCTCTATGCACAGATTAGTATTCAACAGTTGACTAAAGCACTTCTTCCCACTTTTATGTCATAAATATCTCATTACTTGGCTTCAGCAGATGTTTGGTTTGAATAAAGACATGGTATTATCGTATAAATGCTTCAAGAGCTCAGGTGTTTCCCTTCAAACATAGTACAGCTCTGATTTAGTTAAAAAAAACCCAAAAAGTAAAGATTTAAACTACCCCAATGTTTGCATAGTTTAAAAATGCTTGATTTTGTGTTTGTGTCCTCTATTCTATGTTATGCAAGAGAAACACCCTACATTATGTAAATTAGGGCATAGCTTGAAATTCCAAAAAAAGGTAGAATCCTTCATCTAGGGAAGGAAGAACCTACCAGTGAAATTACTAAACACAGCTGATCTCCCATTAAATCCCTCCATGGTCATATTAGAACAAATACTCGATTAATTATATTCTTGTGTGCTGGGATCCAGAATACTTTATTTATCGCCTTAAACTGCGTCTACAGCAAGACATCTAATGAGCAGTAGCTTTTCCCAGTAATACAGATAATCTCTTTGCAGAGAATTAGTTCTTGGAAAGTAGAAATGCACCTTTTTGCAAATTCCATTTTATACTTTCAACTCCCAGGAGAGTGGGGAGTGGATCATAAGGAAGGAAGGGAAGAGGGAAAGACAGATTAAGGATGTTACAGTAATATTCTTTTGTTCAACATCTGCATGCTAGAGAGATTACACAATCTTCAGCAGATCAGCAAAAGAAGCTTTGAAGCGACTACAGTTAAACCTTCTGAGCAACTGAAACACTCTGTTGCCTTTTTACCCTCCACCCCAACCTTTCCAGTCCACAGCTAAGAAATATCCCACAGCCCACCTAACTGCTTGGATATTCTTTCCATCTTCTAAAACCCCCTGAATACCATGCACCCATGACCTTGCAGTAAACGTGGTGTTAGCAGCACACACTCTCAAACAGATCCAACATCTGCAGGCAATAGACAAGGGCCCCTCTTCTTCCTCCAACAAGATCAAGCAAAATTCTAGGAAGAATTACAAAATTCCATAAAGCTTAGCTAGCATCCCTTTTTTTGCATCATAAAATCACTTAACAGAGAAACACAAGTTTCCATGATTCTCCTCTTCAACAGACCATCCAGAAAATGAAAAAAATGGTGGAGATTGTGAAATCACTGGAGGAGCCCCAAAGCTTCTTTTTTTTCCCTTCCATGTAGTGGACGTGGAGACAACAAATATTTCATATCACCTAAAATAGGAGAGGTACAGCTGACACAGCACAAGTATGTGGAATAACACTGACCAGTAAATATTTCTCATGTCAAACCCATTTTTCTATCACACTGATGATGAATCGGATCAGCTGCTGCTGAAACCCTAAGAACCACCACCACTCCTATTTCCCCAACACTGCAGACCAGAGCCTTGGTTCACACACCAACAGGTACATGAATTAGTATGGGAAATTGCTCCATCACATCTGGTATTAATTTGCTTGTTTGTTCCATATTCTGTGTTTACAGCAACATAACTGGTCTGGATGCTACACGGCAGCACAAGAGGCTCACAACTCATAATTCTCTAGTGACTATAAATCCAGCAAGGAAACATCGAAGGTCGCCTGGCTCAGGCTGGTACAGTCCCCTTTATTTCCTGGAGTCTCCCACAAAGCCCTGCAGGCTGCTCCCATCCCATCTCATCCAGAGATCAATCCATCCAACAGACAAACACCCAAACATTTCAACAGGAGGATATTTCTATGTACATTATGTAAACAGAGCATAGATTTTTAAAATGCCAGGCAATTGCTGGGATACAAAAGCACAGCACAAGCTCTGTTGCTGACTGCATGGTTCATAAGCTACTGCTCAGCCTGTGCAAGCTGAGCTACAGGAACACAATGCTGCTGGGAAATAAAAAGATGATCCACTTCACCTCTTTAGTAAAGCAGAGATAAAAAAATCCATTCCAAATGTTCAAAAAAACCACAGTATGGTCAGGGTAAACCCTTTTTTGCTTTCACAGGTGTGGCCAGCCCCTGAGAAAACCACTTGAGGTGGGTACACAGAGGACCTTCACCTTGCACAGGGCACACCCCTATGCAAAGGCCATAAGGGCTTCAGTGAAGGAAAGAGGATTGGGGTCTTATTAGGGGCAAAATGGAGGTTTCAGGGATGAGCTGCTGTAACTGCCAAAAACAGGTAATGAAGTAATACCATGTCAGACTGCTCTGAACCTCCAGGGATCAATTCTCCTCCCTTCACAGTCAGGGTGTTGCAGCCCCAGCAGCAGGGTTGAGTATTTTGTGCAGAAATCTCAGTGGATTCACCTGCAGTGGGATGAGCCCCCATTTATGTATCACCACAGCAGATCATATACCAACAGTAATGACCCTACTTTCCATAAAGTAGACAAAGCCTTGAGCCTCCTAAAATGCACCCCAGGCATGCCCTAAAGAGAGAAAAGATTGATTTTACTACTTGGCTCAGAATCCATTGATGATATTCTTAGAGCATATTAATAAAATATAATTCTGCTGAGAACAAATTCCCAAAGATCCACCTCGCAAATAGCTCTTTTGCAAAAAAATTCTTTGTGACTTTAATATTTACCACCTAACATTTCACACCCGATAAGAAACAAAGTGCTACTTTGACCTGATGCATAGTAATGTGGTGTGAAGCAATGAGAGCCAATTTACTGGGCAGCACCGAGACATAATGTGGAGGAACACGGTGTCGATTTGCAGAGTGAATCAAAATGCCGGCGCTTTCTCTTCCGTGGTATCTGCAAATCGCTGAATAATGTGGTTCACTGACCAAGTGAATTATTTTCGAGGAGTTTGGCACATCTTTAATTACAAGATATGTAAAGATGAAATGGAAACACGCTGCGCATATTTCTTCATGGCTGCTGAACTTTTCTTATGGAAAAGTACCTGGTTTTATTAAACTGTCTCTAGAAGGCATAAAACATGCCGAAGTATAGGTTGACAATATATTTCTCAACATGTGTAAGTTACCATGTGAGCAACCTTACAGGGTATGGATCAACAATGTATAGATATTGTACCTACACACAGAGCTACACATACATAATACATACATAATCACATACAAATATGTAGAAAATAAGTTTCTTCCTATCACAAATGCCTTTAAATTTAGACACTGTACCAACAGCATTATAATGTTTCTCTTCAACTGAGGAAGGCTCAAAAAAAAAAACAAACCACATATCAGGCCCTCTTTACTAAACATTTATGTGCCCTTTATGCTTCAAAAATTCAGGAATTTGCATGCTGACAATGATTATGTAAATGTACTGTTTTGACAATCAGGTCCCAGAGGATTCCTCAGCTGAAAGCAATTCTCCTTTAAAGGTTTCATCATGGTCCAAATCAGTGGTTCTTGAGACACCATTTTCAGTAATGCAGTAAATACCCTGTCATATTCTTGCTGGTTGCTTTCCTCTCAAGCAATGAGCCCTTCTTTCTTTGAAACAGCAGCCCCCAAAAGGTCTCTGCTGATTTTGAAGGGCTGTGGCACATGTCATTGTTTTAAGCTTCCATTGTGAGTAAAATATTGCAGACTCAACTCAACTGACCAAAATTCATAGGTAACCCCAGGTGGAGCAGGAGGTGAGTCTATATGACTTCCTGAGGCCCTTTTTAACTTGATTTGTTCCATTATCCTACAATCCTCAAATTGCTGAGCCTTCTAGGCTGGGGCAGGCACACTGCAGAAACACGTACCCAGCAATATTCTGGCCTCACCCTGAACAGCTGGACTATTATTGCAATCATTCAAGTCAGGGCTGCAAGGTTTTATCTGAAGTGAAGATTCCAAACCTGCATGACATCAGGAGTATTAAAGTATGCCTTAAATTTTGCAATAAATATTGTGAAGGAAGAGTGCCTTCTCAGCACCTGTGCTGTTAGAGGTGCTGTGCATGGAAATGTCAAAAACTCACTAGAAAGGTTTTTATCCTAACCTAAATCCCTAAAGCTGAAATAGATAAAGATTCAAGGAACTTCTGCAACATGCTCAAATGTGCATTCCAAGAAACTAGTTTTATAGGGGGAAAAAAAAGCTGATGGGGTTTGGATTTTTTTGGTTGTATATATCTGCAATTCCTGTTCATGGGAATGCACAATTTAAGGGGCACGTTTCAGTTATTTAAAAGCATTTCCCTCCCATTCTCCTCACTTAAAAATAGGAATATAAGTAACTTTTTTTAAAAAACCCAAACAAGCAAACCACTATTCCCCACTACTGAAACATCAAACTGAAGTTTCAAAGTGAAATAGAAAGCATAAACCAACAAATCATGGTCAAGCAGCTTCTGCAGCTGTTTTCTCTCCCTTCCCAAATGCCCAGTGCCACAGATGAGAACATACAGACGCCAATCAGGAGTCTTCTCAGACGTGTTCTCACACAGCTTCTGTGGCACAGGCAGGAGAATGTGCACATCCAGCTCCTGTCAGAGCTCAGAGGGGCCGGAACAGACTGTGAGGAAACAGCTCAGCACTGCCCTGTATCTCCCAGCCAGGGGTGCCTTCAGTGTACAGCTCACTTCAAATTACCTAAAGACTCTTTCTATCAAGTACAAAGCAAGTCCAGGGTGGACAGGGACCAGCAGGTTCACAGCTGCCAAGATACACAGAAGCTGGCTTTGATATCACTTGGGTGCAGTCGCACATGCAGCCATGCCCATGAAGAGCTCTGCATAGTTTCATTGCATGGGTATATTCTAAATACATATAGATGATAAATTACATTGTAGTGATTGCAAAATGCAATTAGATTAACTGCAGCTTAAATATGCCTGGAGCTGGCACGTGATAGTGTCATTCCCAGCAAAGATATCATGTTTTTGAGGACACTTCAGCAGCCAAAGATGGACACCCTGCCTGGTGAACTCCTCCTGTCCTGTTGAGAAAGCTTTGGGCTTGAAAACATAAATTGACCAACATAGCGAGTGTGTTAAACAGTAGGGAATAAATCACGGGTTACATTTCTCAAGTATATTAAGCCATCTCTGAGTACAGATCCCCAGCATTTGGCACTGCAGCCAAAGACCCCAGAGAGCAGCAGGGCAACATAGCAACAGTGCAGTCCTAGGCACCTGGTTCCAGAGCAGACTTGCTTGGTGTGCAGCTCAGCCCCATCCTGGGACACAAACCAGAGTGCACCATCTCCTTGTGTGCTTCAATTTATCCTGGAAAGAAGCCAAGGTGTAGAGAGGCAGGAAACCACAACATGCTCCCAGAGGTGCTGCAGTCTGAACGGGCAGAGGCCCAAGATTGCGGGGCTTACCCCAAAGCCAGAGCTTCCCTCTGCACAGGCACAACCACATGGACCTGGTGCTATTTCAGGGAATCCTTTTATTCCACCAGCTGTTACTACTGAGGTCTGAAACTGAAACCCAGTGTGTGATCTCATGGATGAGTGCAAAGCTCACAAACTCTCACGTCTTAACAGAGGAGAAGAAAGGCTCTGTTTAGTTGTGCCAGAATAAATGAAGTGCAAAGGTAGCCGGGATGCCTCTTGAAGCTGTTTAGTGCTGGCACTCAATTTGAATCACTCTGAAGAAAAGCTTAAGATTTCCTAGAGAAAGTACTACGCCTCAATGCCTCTAAACTATTTTTGTACTTCTGTGATCCTGGGCTCCTGTGCACTGCAAGGACATGGACGGGCTGCCTGCTTCCTTGGGTTGTTTTCTGCACACAGCTGCAAAGAGCGTCTTTCCCCAAATGGAGGTGGGGCTTTTCAGGTGCACTTTCTGCTTTCCTACAGCCTAGGCACAATCTGTGAGGGGCAGAAGTAAGGGCTGAGGGGCTTGTCCATGCTATTTTATGGCAGTTTTTCAAAAGAGTCATCTGGAAATGTCACTCCAGCTGTGCTACTGCTGTGTTCAGACAGAGGAAAAAAGGGAAGAAAAAAACAGCAGCAGGGTGGGACAGAGACCAAGTGTTCAGATAAATTTATGTTTTTGAACTTAAGGACAGTTTTTCAAAACTTGTTGCAACATCAATCTGCTGGGAAAATAAAATATTTTGGAAAAGATTGATGGTCGATATTTTAAAATTCAGATTTATAAAAATAACCAAGTCACAGTAGAAAGCAAACTTGTGCCTCTTAATTTAGAAATTAAACAATGTGTATATCTTTTAAATCATCTTCATAAAACCCCTGGGTTTGGGTCCTACCAGCTGCACACTGGATTCACTGAGACAGCAACACCAGTGTTTTGAAAAAAACTACCACTAAGCAGTAAAATAACAAAAAAATCAGGCCCTCTCCATGCTTCACTCCCCACACACTTCACGAATTTGTGTAAGAGATGACAGAAGCAATTTCACACAGGAGAGCAATACAGATCCCTCTGTCTCAGCCTGCAGGGTGAGCACCAGTACCAATAAAAACACATCCTCTCCTCGCAAACAAACGGCGAATGATTCCCGGACAGAATAAATTCTTTCATCAATAACGACCCATCAGAGATGCTTCCTCCTTTCTTTCTTTCTATAATTCATTTGTAAAATTAACAGCCCCACATGCACAGCCTCCCAGAAAAAATAATTGATCCCACTGCCCTGAAGAGGAGCCACTTGACTGGATGCTGGCAACGATTACCATTTCATGCAGATTATTTCCGTTTGCAGAAGGCTGACGCCAATGCACACATGCAGGCTCGTGTGAGACATTCCATGGAAAAAGAGAATTAAAGAAAACAAACCAGAAAAGCTATCACACAATGTAAGACTTGTTGATTTCTCTGCCACCTTTTGTGCTACAGAAAATAAAGCATCTACTTGGTCAACATATGCTACCAATAAGTTGGTCTAATTAATGGCAGACTGCTGAGAAGCCAAGCAGCTTTCCTTATCTGCATAGGAAAGAAGCCCGAGTTAGCTTCTGATGTTGAAAGTTACTTGCAGGAAACTACCTCGCCAGACAGAGCTGCAAACCCTGCTTGTCTTTCAGAAAAAGGAGGGGAAAAAAAAGAAAAAGTAACACTAGTTTTACTTCAAAGTAATGCCAGGACCCTTAAGAAGATACATTGAGAGCATTTGTGTGAAAGCAGCATGACACCTCCACTCCTCTGAAAAGGATTTCCCTCACAATGTTGATGGCTAACCTGAAGTGCAAGTAAATTTAAAAAAAAAATTAAAAAACAAAACACAAAGATCTTTAAAAAAAGAAAAACCCCACAGCACAAATTCAGAGTATTTTAAGAGGTTGAAAATACACATATATAATATTGTAGTCAGTTTTTAGTCAGTCTATCAGTCAGCACAAGGGCCCATTGGCTTCAAAGTTGCTTAAGTTGTGTACATTTGTAGATGATGTCCACTGACCCACAGCATCTGGTAGAATAACCTGGAAGTTACACAGATCAGGTATGTACAGGTAGGGTAATCCTGTCCTTATTAACTATGCAAAGCTCCTGCCAAAAAAAAAAAAAAAAAAAAAGGGAAAAAAAGAAAAAAGAAGTAGTACAAGCCATTTAATTAAAATGGTTGTGTTCTATCATCCAGAATCTCAGGTTTATAAAGTAAAGATTAAAATCAAATTAATGGAGTCTTATGGCTGATTTGCCTTCCCACGGTTTGTCAGCACAGCTAATAGAGATCTTCTCTCCCTACTAGAAAATGCATTTTTCCTAATTCCCACATCCAAATCTTTGGTTCAGAAAACTGTGTCATCAGCACTTTAAATTTGTGGTGAAGACACTCACTGTGATGCCTGGATGTTGCAGGACTGTTTGTTTGTTTAAAGAAAGAGAAACAAGAATTTCACAAGAGAAGTCTATTTAACATAGATTAGTAACCATCAAATCACCAGTCACCAAAAATTCGTATTTCCTCTGATTTTCAATGAAAAGAAATCATTAATTCTCCAGATCTGCCTTTATCTCCTAAAATAGTAGTGCTAACAAAACTGGAACTATCCTCCTGGAGTACAGGGAAGTAAAGTAATATTAAAACCAGCTTTCTCTCCACAAGGTAATGCATACAACTTCTTTCAGGAGTGGATTAACTTCTTCATGTTCAAAGAAAACTAGGGCAAGCAGAAATGCAAGGATGGAAATCTAAAAACATTCCCTTAGTCCACAGGAAAGTAATTCTATATGAATTTTTTGAGATGATTAAAACATCTCCATAAGAAACTTGTACACATTGAAGACATGGGAAGAAATATTTAAAATGGAAGTGTGGCTTGAAACCCACAGCTACATTACATTAAAAAAAAATATATATTCATGACAAAGTAAAATAATATTTTGAATTATCCTAGACAGCTTTTCATACTCTCCACATAAGTAGACACTGTCAACCAAGGAATGCATCCAACATCCTCCTGAAGCCTTGCAGACATTTTAAGCCCACAGTGGAACAAAGTGCTAGTGAACACATCTTTCCCAGGACTGAAGGAAAAGGGGGGATACAAAATAACAGGAGACCATCTTAAAATTGAATTTTAGGTGGAGATGTAAGGACAAAGTTCAGAACACTCAAAACCTCACATTTGTATCATGCTAGACAGTGACTGGAAAAGCAACAAACATAGCAGATCTCTACTTTTTCAGCTGGCAAACAGCCTGTTGGCAAAAACAAAGTATTCAAGAACAAATAATGCCAGACATTGTCTCATTAGAACTAATATCTCACCCTATTAAAAACTTGCTTCACCCAGCATATACTGTCCTGGGGGTGGACAGAGCAATGCTGCACAAAGTGTGCTGGAAATGACAGCCCTTGCCACAGACAGAGAGAGCAGCTGTGATTAACTTGCATTTTTATGCAACTCCAAGCTGAGTTTTGTTACAAAGGAAAACAGCTCTGTGCTTTTAATATCTGTCTAATTCCTAGTTCAGTAGTTTCCTCCTTGAAATAACTTTTCAGTAGATTCCTGGAGCAGGTGTTGCGTTTCCTTCATAAACCTTGAGTTATTGCAATTATAATGATTTTCCAAATAAAAAGTGAAAGGCCATCAGAACAAATATCTCCATTTTGGTTTCACTGAGATATTATTATGGTGATGGTAATAATTCCACAGAGGAATTACTTAAAATACACACTCAGCTCTGACATGACCCAGCTATAACTCAGATGATACCTTTCCTAAGTTGGAAGAATTTGTTTTCATTTTCAACTGAGTTCATCTAATCAAGATGCTTCATTGTGACAAAGAGTTCATCATTCCTGTGCAAATTGCAGCTACCACTGTGAAGAACTGGACACTGCTACAGCAAATTCTGCCAATGCACAGCCCAGCTTGGGAGAACAATTGTCAAAAGAGCAAAATAAAGAGTACCTTATATTTTGTTACTAACAGAGTATACATTTAACACCCCCTGTTGGTAATTGCCTGTATTAATTCAACACTAATACTAGCTGTGGACAGAGAATTTGAGAGTGAAACACCACCTATTCCTAAATTCTGCCTGTTGCAGACTCCTGTAACCCAGATGGTGAAGGGACCCTAAACAAGGTAGGTGAAGAGCAGTAATGTGTTTTATTCCCAGGGTCTGGGAACACAGGGTTTTTACAAGGCCAGAACTTCACAAGTTTTTTACATGTCCAAAGATTTGTCTGTACCCTGCAAATACACTGAACAATTTAACAAAAGGCATTGCCCTTCCCCTTAAGCACTGTCTTATTTAGGATGTTGCTGTAAAGGTACTTGGGAAATGAGGAATCAGTTCTGATCCCCTGCCTTACTCTGTCATTTGAGTCAAGACCTTTAATACTACCTGGGCATCAATAGCCTATCAGTATAGGAAAAGATATTTTCCCCAGGAAATACTGTTTAAGTCAGCATCCAAATTAGTCTTAAGGCAAAAACCCATTAGATTCTGGCAATGGCAAGAACTGACATTAGAAAGAGAATGGCTGTTCAGAAAAAGAGGAAGATTAGAGACTTTATTTCTTTTTCTGCCATTGATTAGTCCTCAGATATACTGATAGACAACACAGAGCAACCTGTGCTGATAAGAACTGCCCTATTTGCATCCAAGTGAACACAATGGTAGCTGTCTCTGCAATATGGCACATACACAGCTGCTTCTGGACAGCCACAGCATGAGGCAGGCACGCAGCAAGAAACAAGACTAACAGGCAAAGAATGCTTTTATTCCCAGCTCAAATGGTATATCCGAGTCCCATTTTCATATGACAAAAAAATTTTGCAGCCTCTAAGTTATGATTTGAACAAAATATTTCATTCAACAATACAACCATAGCTTGTTTTAAAAGCAAAACAAAGAAATAAAGCCCCACTTGCATGCAATTATGGATTTAGGACTTGACTTTTTTTTCTGTCTTTAGAAAATCAGGATATGTACAACTTAAAATAATAATCATTGATAACATGAAGGAAAAAAGTGGTATACCCAAATCTGCAAAACAAGTTTATATCAGGGAATGTGCTTTGCATTCTCTGCTGATTCAATTATTGCTAGTTGGGTAGGTCAGAGCTGCCTTGTCCTCATCCCAGGGGAGACAGGAATGTTACTGAACTGAGATCACTCTGATGAGGTGACACTCCTCTTTCAGATCAGATCAGATCAGTCTAAGTTGACTCCTTTAGACAGGGAGAACAAAATTTAGTTCTGATATACGTCCATGACCTCTCCAAGCAAGGTCCCATGCCAAGCAAGGTAAGGAAATAGGTTTCAGCTTTCTTTTCAAGTTTTTCACAGGTCATTTTATGACAAAATAATGGGGAAACAGAGTTTTAGTTCTTTCTGGGTATAAGAAATCATTTCTTACATCAGTAAGAAATGTTCACTCTCTCAAGCTGGCCAGAAGAAGAGCCTCCATAGCCCTCTGTTACTGCTCAGCCCCCACCACTGGTTACACAAAGAACTCTGAGACAAACTACATCAGAGCCCTGAGCAGTGGTGGTCATTCACCAGGATTTATGTCCTTTTAATTGTTACCTATTAAATGGATACTCTGATGAACCTACTGGAGTCCAAAACTCTCGGTACCACCTCCTCAGTTCCTGCCAGATGGGATTTTTCACTCATCTGCCACCTGCTGCTTTGCAGCTCTACCACCATGCCAGGATCAGCAAGTGGTTCCAGCTTTTGGGTGGTGATCCCAGGAGTACTGAATATTCTCCAGACCAAAATCATGCTCATTTTCTGCCCTGTGCTCCAGCAGATACATTTCTAAATGAATACTGCTGTGTTTGCTGATTGTTTTATGGTTTGTTTACTTCTTGAGCATGTAATATTGTTAGGGTAATGTTGTTTGTATTTAGTTGGAAGAACTATTGTTTCAGAAGGTTGAATGCATTTGGTAGCAAGGGATCTTTATAAATACAGTGAATGTTACTGGTTATGCCTCCACAGATGGGTACTGACAGCTGCCAGCCAGCTCTGCCCCTGCTCAGAGTTGGGTTGGACACAAGCCAGTGCCCGTTCAGAAGCCACATTAGTTGTGTTAGCACAGTGTTGAGTCCAGAAGCCTCTTGGAAAAAGCAAATCTGAAAAATGGGAGTGTTTCAATTCTTCCAGGAAGTCTCATTTGTTACAAGTCACTCAACAAATGTGGGATAAGTTTTTACTATTTCAACCTTGCAAAATGACAAAACCCAGAAAATAACCAGGAAATAAATAGAGAACCAACTATCAAAAATTGACCACTATCTATGGATAAAGATATGCCATAAGTAGAGACAGGAAGGGTGATTACATGTACAAAAAAAACATTATATGTTCACATCCACATGTAGAAATAAACATAAACAAATTACATGCGTACATCGAGAACCATCATTTTTCAGCTGTCATTTTCTACACCTCCCTGTGGAATGGCATTAGAGAGACAAGGGGAGTGGGACAGCTGGGCTTTGTGTCAGCAGAGAAGACAAGGACCTTCTAGAGGTCCTTGTCACTGCACAGGAGAGCCCTTGGTGGCTAAACACCCTGAGCAAGTCAGAGGGGTCAGATGAAGCTGACAGGGGAGCATTAGATCACCCCAAGAGCAATGCTGGCTGCCCAGGTCCTCTAAAAGCACCAGATCAGCCCCATTCTCTCTGAAGTGGGACAAGAAATTATGATACAATTCAAATTTTGTTTCTCTCAGGCCCATGTTGTAGGTTCTGGTATGAACAGTTCTTTAATCTAGCTCTCAGAGCATCTGATTTGAATCTCAGTGCTTGGTGTGGTTTGCAATGAGAAACCAAGCAACTAGAGACTGACACGTGTGTTTTCTCCAGCTCTGAGAGTTGCAACCTCTGCTTGTTTTGCTCTGGAGTATCTCTACAGCAACGTACAACATTATGAATAAACTATCCCACGCATGTGGCCACTCCATTCTCTCAGTAAGGAAATAACCCACTGCTGGAGTCCAGACCTTCCTGGCAGCTTGGAAGACATGATAATGCAAGTCCTGTCTAAAGGCAAACATCTGGTATCCTCGTTATACAGAGCTTACACTTTTCTGCAAAGAAAAGGGAGGCAGAAATGTGTCTCCACATGGGAGAGGAACTATGACTGAACTCCAGCCCTCTCTTTGCAGGTCACAGTATGGATACTCCAGGCCAGGGCTACTTCTACCAGAACATGTGCTCACTCAATAAAGGAGGGAGAAGGGTCAACAAAAGACACTCTTGACTTAGGGAAAATTAGGAATGCAGGTGGAACTCCACCCTTGGAAACACTATTACACAGAATAAAATATGCATCAGGAGGATTTGCGTGGTAGGCTCAAGGTCTCCTCCTTCATTTCATTTTCTGTGCAACTATAAATTACCTTGTATTTCTGAAGAAGTTGGTGTTACAAGCAAATGGTTTATGATGCTTAAGTCATTTTTCTACCCAGGAAACATTACACTATGGTGGGCTGTTATCCTGACAAAGGGGAAAAGGCTTTTCCCCTTTGTCTCTGCTAGAATTCTTGTACTGTTGTTAAATTCTTGGTGCAATATTTCCGCAAATCAGAGAGCTGAGAGGAGATGGCACAAAGGAGAGTTTCACAAACACATTCTTTAAGAAAAGCAGTATCTTACAAATCCCACAACAAGCCCTTATTGGCATTTCCACTAATGTAAATAAAATCTATTTGGTTCTTGGAAAAACAATCGCTTCATTCTTGTTATCAGAGGACAGAATCTGGGTCAACAGATGCGTTTTGGATATGCACCAATTCTTAAATGATTTACTATTCTGATCTGTGGATACAAAAAGCAATTTCCTACATCAGCAGTACCTTAGCACAATGTGCATTTTCATCCTACCACCTACATTGCTATAATCATTAAATGTTACAAAACATCTCCCATAAAAGAAAAAAATTCTGATATATGACTATAATGTAAATCAGTGCTTTGGATTACAGTGTGATACTAGTTCAGTTATTTATATGTGTTTCAACTAAAAACATCCAACTGGATTTTAACTATCACAAGATTAATCTCACTAATACTTTATATATACAGATGGTCAGACAAGAAAAATTAGAAAAATATGAAAAATTAATATATTCTCCTTGTATAATATAAAATATGATTTGTCTCCTAGAAGATTATAACTAGAGCTTCTAGTACCAAGAATAACTAGACTAACCAATATGGGTCCTCTGCTTCCTGGGAAGTTTTTCATTCTGTCCCAGCTCAAAAGTTATTGTCAGACACAGCAGATCCACAAAGCATACAAATACAATATAAAACACAGGCTTGCTTTTGCCTGGATATAGCTTAGCATCTAATCAGAGTTATGTGTAGCTGGAGTCTTATTCACTTTCGTCCAACAAGTTTCAAAGATGACAAGATAGTTCCATGAATTACATATTCCAGCACTGTATCTTGTGCTGGATACCTCCATGTCAACCTACCCTGGTCATCACATTTAATTAATATTATACATCCAATAACATTTGTAGTGCTGAAAAGAATTTCATCATGGAGCAAAGGCAGAGAGCCTGAATTCAGGCTCTACATATGCCATTTATTGTCATGGTTTACAAATTAATATACATGTTTAAAAACACAGAGTGTTCTGGACAGAAACAGGTGTCTGAAACACACACTCAGAAGTCCATCAAATTAAAAACCTTCATTCTCACAACCTGTAGCAAAATAGTTGATCTGCTAGAAAGAAGGAGCACAGCCAGAGCAAACACTTCTGGCAGCATGAGGATCAAAGAGGTCTCAGATAGCCAGAAAAAACAAAGGATGCTGACATCAAAATATTGGCAGCTTGCATTGTTTCTTTTCTTTCCAAGTAAAATGGGCAAAGAAAAGGACTAGCTTTCCCATCCAAGTTCAATTCTCCAGTGAGCAGCATTCTGTAGCTGTAATTATAATCTTGTATTTGTGTGCACACTAACTAATTTCCTGGGCAAGTTATATTTCAGCTTGAACATGTTGGCATGCCGAGACCAACCTCAATAACAAAAATAGCTGCTGAGTTCAGCAACCTGCAGCTTTTTATAGTTGACCTTGCAGCTCTGCAAGATAGTGGCTCTGGGCCACGTCATTATTTCAAAGAAGGAAATGTGGTTCTGGGAGTTTCATGGGGACTATCAAGACTCAAAAGATAAGTGGTTTCCTGGCTAAGTTCTTTTTGCTTGTTTTAACTTGGTCATTCTCATTTCAAAAGTATTCTGGTCCTCTTAATATTCTCCATTCTGGCTGTGATTGGTGGGGTTAATCTTGCTGACGTAGTTTCATTTACTCCATGGACTTTTCTTTAGTTTAAGCAGTTTATAATGCAGTTGGTTGCATTTGTACTCTTTCCCATGTTGCACTCTGGCCACAGCAAATAACCATCAGTGTATTAATCATATTTCAGTTTGACTTCACTTCCAAAATTACTCTAGCAATAAAAATACATAAATGGACTAAGAACAACAAATAAATGTAAACAGTTGCATGACAGTCTGATTCTGTTTGTCTGCTTCCCTGTCTGATAGAGTGATTCTGTCTATTAGAATACCCAGGGGGCTGCAGATGTGTAATGAGAAAGGAATGTATACACTTTGGTACAGCTCCCTCTCATCTGCACTTGAGCAGTAAGTTGGAGACAACTGTTCTGACTTCCTATGAAAAGTCTGACTGCAGCAGGAGCTGGAGCTGCTACCAGCTGTTGGCTGGTCCACTGCAGCTGTGAGTGACAGACAACCTACTGCTGTCCTCTGCCTGCCCACACCTGCAGAAGCTGTAGGAAAACAACAGATTCCCAACAGGAGCAGAACCTGTTCCACACTCCTGCACTCAGCAACTTACTCGTTCCCAAACTCTTTTTTCTGCATCATTCAAAAACCCTTGAAGACAACATTAAAAAAGCTTTCCAGTCCCATTGATGGCAAATAAAACCACATCCTCAGCCACATAAGCAGAGATATTAGTTGTTCATATAACATACATGCTACAATATGCTTATGTTTACAAAAAATCTTGCTTAGTCTGGACACACCAGACACTGAAAAATTAAAGGAGCACCACCTTCTCTGCTCTTTTACGGCATTATTATGCACCACTGCCAACACCAACACCAGGCTAATTATAGACACACCACATAAAACACAGAGAGAGCTAACTTAGCTGGAAAATAATAAACCTCCATGTTCTCTTTGAGGATTACCATTATGAGAGTCCCAGATAGAAGAGTTGTTTATCTAGTGTGCTCTCTGCCTACAGAAGAGAGGCTTCCCAGCTAGCAGGCAAGTGGAAAGGCACATTTCCATTGTCCAAGCTCACAATGTTTCATTTGTGTAACACTGAATCCCAACTTAATTAAATAGCTCCAGAGACCAGGGAAATCTCAATATACACGGGCAAGTGGTCGAGCAGCCCCATTTACATGTGTGTCACAGCTCGCCGGGTATTGCTCCAAAAAGCATCTGTCTCAACAGTCTCATCTGATTCTTGCAAACAAGCTACACTTTGCATTTTTGAATTTAACAAAGATCACACAGCTGCCAACATACTATCAAAGCCTAAAGACCAAATAAACGTTTGGCTTCCCTCCAACCGTCCTTGCTGTGGTATTATTACTGACAATAGAGCCAGAGCAGCAAAAGCAATGAGATGGCAAATTTACACATGTGCCATGTTTTTATACATTGTCTACATTTGCAGCTACAAGACTGAAAGCAGAACACTGGTGAGCATCTTCTGGTTGCAAAATCTGACCTATTTTAGGCTTTATGAAAGCTGTACAGCATTATTAACGTATAAAAAAACTGCAGATGGGCAAAATTATCTAAGAAAAACAATACAAAGGTGTTTTATTTTCCCATGTGGATAGAAGAAATAGATCAGAATTCTATATTTTCAGGGCTAAATTTTGCACTTTTTGAAGAAATTGTGCAATATCCATAAAACCTGGAGATCCAACAGTTGATGTTTCCTTTAGTATCTACTCATTTCTCTTTAATCCACATATTCCTTAGTCCTTAAAACAGGAGCATATATCAGAGGGTAGCATTCGTATTTGACCTGTATTTGTGTAGAGGAGCTCTGCTACATTTTTCAGTTCAGTTAATAGCCCAACCTCCCTCTCATCAAAAGCCAATTGCATCTGCAGATAAGAGGGCCTTTCTACAGACAGTAATATAACTTTTTGATCTGTATCAGATGATTAGGGCAGTGGACAAAGACAACTTCTCCTTTAGTACCTCCCCTGTTTGATGAATTTCCACTCTGTATGAACATCTGCAGGCAGCAAGAGGTTAAAATAACGGAGCCAGAGGCTGCAGGCAAATCATGGCATTACCTGCAGCTGAGCCTAGGTCAGGTCTTGAAAAACACTTTGTGCAAAAACCTGAGCACTCACAGGACCCTTGGAAGGGATGAATGTCAAGCTTATTGCACTTTCCTGTCTGCCCATGTTCTCATGGGCAGCTGTGCTTTGGCCACCTCCTGTTCCCCTCAACTCAATCTGTGTGTAGACAGAGCAGGAGGACAGGGCACAGCCAAGAAGGAGCAGTACACTGGCATTCCCACACACAGCCTCCTGCTGCCCACACTCAGCAGGGCAATGAGGTGCATGTGCAGTGGTCAGCAGCAGGTGACACAGGGCAGTGCCACGGCTCTGACCCTCCACCTCTCCTCACTGCACTGCCCCAGGGTTGCCACAGCTGCCCTTTGATAGATCCCATCCCCTCCACCAAGCCAGACCTGGCACCATTCCCCTCTGCCCTTGGATGGAGGGGGCTGCTATTGCTCACCACTGCTCTGATTTCCAGCCCTTTTCACCCCCAGCTCTCCTCACTTTCAGGTCTCCCATTGATTCAAATGCAGTTTGCCCTTGGCTAGCAAGCTGCAATTACACACCCTCCCAAGAGAAAAAGGAAGGGCAGGAGGAGCAGTTTTGCCCACAAGGTTGCATTATTTCACACTTTAGGGTCAATTCACTGCATTTTGGGAGGAACACTTCTTGGAAGGAAGGTCAAATGAAGCAAAACAGACGTGGGTGCTGCTGGAAACATTTGCTGAAGACATTCCATTGCCGCTGTACATTTTCAAGCTTGGGATTTATTTTTCTCCCCCTCCAAGGCTTCTTTTAATGTATTCTTTCTTCAAAGTTTGTGCTATCTGTGTAATTTTTCAATCAGGGATTAGAGGGGATTAAGTCCTTGCTAGCCTGTGTCTCTCAGGGAGTGTTAGATGCACATGCATACTTTACACACAATTCCAGTGCAACTGCTCACATTCATCTCAATAGAGATGAGTAGTGGCTTATTTTATACACTACAGAATAAAGCCAAGGCCTGCCCAATTGTAGATTTACCTCCTCTCTAGTCTGTCCTCATGCTCTTTATATTCTGAGTGCTTTTTTACATAAGAAACCCAACCTCATGGAGTAATTGCCTGTGTATGATGCTGGTTGCCCCTGATGCAGGGATGGTTTACAAGAAATACTAAGCTTTAGCTACATAATACAATAAGGTCTCCCAGGGTTCATCATATATCTGTCCCAGAAGGAAATTCCCCATATTTCCTAGATGTGGGGATCCAAGCACTCTACTTACTCCTGTTTGATTTGGGCCATTTCCCCCTCACGCCTAATTTTTTAATAATAATGCCAATCCAATAACAATGTGTTTCACCTCTGTTTTTTTCTTCTATTAAATTTGATAAAATTTGTCTTGATTCTGTTGCTAAGTAATACAGAAATAGACAGCAAAGAATATTTACATGGACAAATTAACTCTTCTTTCTATTGTGTCACACTTCCAGACCAACAGGCAGCTCTGCTAGATACATTCACAGCAGCAGTTAGCTGGTGTGAATGTATCTATCGTGCCAGCCAAAATAAGTAACAGTGCCAGTGACAAGGCAGTCAAAATAATCTGATTCAAGCCCACCAGAATTGCTGGAGATATCTTCAAGTCACTAGCTTACATGCAAGCCTGTCCTGCTATTCCTGTATTGCTCTGGTTAGCCATGATGTCTAGATTAAACCTCATGTATCCTTATCTCCAGACAGACTCACATTCTCCGTTTCCCTAAGGATATTTCGTATTTCACCTCCACCTTAATCACACTCACCAGGAGTTTATTACTTAGGTGCAATTGGTCAAATAAAATTACATTTGTGTAATATTGTTTGTCCTCACCAAACAAGAATGTACCAGTTCCTGGACTTTGTTTCACACGGAAACTCACAACAGCTAATTGAACAAAAAAAAAATTTGCTGAAAATGACCATAGATAGTATTTGAATGGCTGACATTATTTCTTTAAAACAATCGTGAAAAGATTTTAATTTATTCATAGTGACTGGAAAAGACTTATCATGAAAAATAAGAATTTAAGGAGAGTAATGGCAGTAGCAAGAATAAATGACGGTGTATGTCTTCCAAGTTAACCTAAATATTAATTCAAGAACATGATGTTTTTAAAAGTACAGGAAAAAAAAATAGTAGTTTAGTCCACAAGTTTGGGGCGGGGGGGGCAGGGAGAGATGTTGCTCTGGTTATGTTGCCCAGACTTGAATTCCTTTATCATTTGAGATCCTTATTAAGTCACTTGCATGGTATAGATTACAGTTCAATCCTAAAATTCCTCTACATTTATGTTTCTTATGTTTTTTACTTTGATATCCTGCCTGTTTTAATGAAGAACAGGATGTGCAATAGCTTGTTACTTACGGCAGTACTTTGACAAGGAACCTGGATCTTAATAAAAACAGGAAATAAAATCCTTCATATTAAATCAATTCTTTAAAAAATAAGCATGTGAATGTCATATTTAAGATTAAAGGTATTTCTCTTTCCAGGAAAGGATCATAATAAGGTGGGCATGTGGCTATTTCAAAAACTGCACACATTTGGTAAAGAGCTTATAGAAAACAGTGTCAAATCCCATATTGAACCCAGCTGCTGGTACTTACTTTTTGATGTAAGGCTTACTTCCTGCAGATATACATCAAATTAAATTCTTCACTAAGCTCACAATGGTGTTTTCCCTTTAAGCAGAAAGGCAATACTTACCTGAATGAAATATTATATCTCTTTAATGGGTTTCTACAGTGGAGCCACATTCTACATTTAAAAATGTATGGTGACAGTAGGAACAGAGAAAAACTTGCCATCTATTAAACCAGTTTATTTTCTCTAAAATAGCTTTAATGAAGTCAGTTGGGATTTGTTACACCCATGATATATCTGGTGTCCTGAGAGCAATTTTGATAGGACTGTTCCTCTATGGGCCAATTTCCCATAGTTCATACCACTGGTGATTTTAAGAGTGCTTCTCTGAAGGGAGGCATGGAGTATTGTAATGACAGATGCACCTCAAAAATAAGGGTAAGGGACAAGAATAATGAGGCAAAGGAAATGGACAGATTAATACAGGTTACATAGTTTTCCAGGCTTTGTTTGGAGGGCTTGAAACATGCAGTGGTTTTGACTACAAGCAAGAATTCCCACTAGATACAAACCAGAAAGATTTTGCTTCTAAGTTTGATTCAGTAACATCTGCATATATCTGTCTAAAGTGATAATACACTGTCTCCTATCAAGAAAACAAAGGATTGAGGAATAATGGAGCAGTCAACAAAGAGGTGCAATGTGTTATATATTAAACTTCCTTACATTCTGTCAGCCCCGTTTGCCTTTTGGATATATTTATCAGTAAATACAGGATTCTTAGTATATGACAAGAAAAAGTCATAAGATTATTCAAATGCAAGTTAAAATACAGAGCAGAACTCACCAACTGTTGGATTTGCTACTGCACGCTCTGTGGCCCTTCACCTAGACAAGAGCTCATTTCAGGGTCCAGATTCTAAATCTAAATTCTAATGATATGGGAGCTAACACAAAAGCTCAACCACTCTAAGCTTATTTTCCAAAATTCCAAGCAGATCACTAAAGGCTAAGGGTGCAGAAGGCTCTGGACAGAAGTCTCTATAACACCATTTTACACCAGCTCTGATTTGCAGAAAAGAAGCTTTGCAAGACAAAATGGAGAGGCAAAACTGAAAGCATCACATAACTAAAATACATCACTGAGAATTTCCCTATTTCACATCCAAAGTGCCTCCACAGTATTTGAGTGCCAAAGTTTAACTTCACATATCCAAATCTCACCAAACCAACCCAGCCTTCCCACCTGAGGACAAACTCAAAACCTCTCTCATTTGGAGGCTGCCCCAGCTGTGCTGAAAACCTTTGCTGGACCAAAATTCATTGGAAGCACAAAAGCCAGCCAGGTCTTTTACATGTTAGTTAACTTCACCATTTCTAGAACTAACTTTTCCAGTAGTGCTGGCTCCCAGTGGCAGTGAAGAAAAATGCCAGCTGGGCACAGGTCTGCCTATGGAGCCAGGCAGATTTACAAGGGCCTGGGGGCTTTTTGTGGATGAGTGGTTCTTAGTCTAACCCAGCATCTCTCCCTCCCTTCCCTGCACGAATTGCTTTGCTCAGACTGCTGTATGCAGTTGTGTTTATATACAACACACAGCCAGAGAGGAGGCTGAAATCTGGCAAAACTGAACATTGGCTTCACTGCACAATTTTCTTGGGTTGGTTTGACTGATAGAGACTTCTCCCAGCCCTATGGGTGTTTGGCTGCTTTTCCTGAAGGATTTCTGATAAGACTTCTCCAACCACTACTTATCTGCTACAGCCAGCCATTTTCCATCCTCACAGCTACTTTTTCTGGTATATTTACTTTCAGCACACTCTCATGACTTCTACAATGCCAAAATTCCTATTTTTTTTTTATATATCTCTCTCTCTCTCTCTGTATATATGGATGGACTAACACTAAAGCAGCAGCCAGTGCCTTCTCAAGGTGGTTCACACACAGCCAGTTCCCCACTTTCAACCTAACTCACAGTGCTTTCTTCCTACCAAGACCCACTTGCTTGAGCTAATCCCACTTCAGGTTTTCCAGATAGGCTGCTTGCCATGCACATGCCTGGGCAAAGGCAAAACTTAAGGCTTCTTGTTGTTCACAAGGGTGTAGGCAAAACTGGAGCCAGAGCCCCACAGGGCAGTATTAGGCAGAAGCATGATCAACACAACAGTGCCAAGAAAAGCAAGCCCTGCGGAGGAGCTGTGGTGATATTCACCCAGAAATAAGAAAAGGAAAAGGCATCATTTAGAAAAGGATTGGGAAAAATTGAGCGCAAAACGAAGTGGGAGTCCTTGCTAAGCCACAGATGCAATTCAAAACAGTGGGGGAGATTTAAAAAATGTTTAAAGCCAGACTGTACCAGAGTAGTACCGAGCAGTTCTGACAACTCGTGCTGCTGTTGCCTCTTAGAGTCACTCATTTCCACCCTGCACTTGCAGCTTTTGTGCCTGTGACTATTTCCTGAGCAAGAGCAGCTTTAAAATCTTTATGAAGGTCCTCAGACACTCACACCAATAGACCACACAGAAAGCCAGTGGCAGACATCCCCTCCAGTACAAATCATAGCACAGCATTGGGATTGAGGAATCCTTGCACAAGAGGTTTCTGGGCAGGGACAGGACAGTTACAAGTTGCTCAGATTGTTTCTCCACCACCACATTAAAAGGGGTAGACTGAAAACTACATGACCAAAAATCCCTTATAGTCTACTCTCCAGCACGTATGAGTAAGTCAGTTACTTATTTCAACTGATTTCAGACACAACTCAAATGCAAGGGAGCATTGTATCCAGAGCCATGGTTTCCACAAGGCAGAAGATGAAAGCAGGATTGTGTGCCACCAACACTACCTGGTGCAGCTCCATGAGTTCATGCAGAGCTGCATCCACCCACACACCAGGATTTGCTTGTGGGGCACCACATGTGAAGCTGCTCAGACCTGGAGTGGAACTGTGTGTGGAGCTCTGCTGGTGCATCACAGGGCTTTGCAGAAATGTTTTCCTTTGGTTCCAATGCATTCAACATGGGCTTGACATCCTGACATTTCATGCTGAAATGAATCTAGACATCCAGAGTACAGCCTTTGACAGAAGAGCTGAGCCCAGAGTCACGCAAAGCTGGGACAGTCATGTAATTTGCAGATGTAAAATGCAGTGTTGGTTCTATACAACAAAGTACACAGGTATTATTCTTTCATTGCTCACCACAGCACTCTGTACGTGGTGATGCTTAGGCAATTTCAAAAGACTTGGAACCACAGGAGAAATGGAGAACCAAACACATGTTTCTGGACAAACACCCTCACTAATGTTACCACTGGAACTGTAAATGAAGCTAAAAAGGTGTGGCTCTTTTGGAACACTACAGCTTTACAAATGGCTTACCTGATCTTTATGAATTTGAGACAAATCTCACTGCTAGCAAGGCAAACCTAAACAAGAAAATAAAAATTCTTCAACAGAGCACAGCCAGGCCAAAACAAAGGGCATTCCTATTGCTCACCTCATGCAGCTGCTCCTGTGTACCCCAGTACCTTCATGGCCTAGGGAAACTCCTCCTCAGGCAGGAGCAGCAATAACTCAGGTTTGGCCATAACTGTCTCACTCTTCTTTCCCATAAGCCCATATAAAAGTAAAACAACAACAAAAAGACAAAAGCCTTCCACATCCTTACTGATGATCTTAAAGTGCAGATGTAATGGTCTTCATAAAATAGTGAGCAACAAAACAAAATGTAGGTCAGATGAACTGAAGATTCTTTTTTAAAATGTTTCAATATTTTATTATTCATTTGAATTGTTAACCCAAGTTATTGCAAAGGCATACAAGAGTTTTTGAGCATCAGATGTTTTGAAGCAAAGTTAAAATCCCGTAAACTCTACTCCCTTTAAAACAAGAGGAAGTTCATTAAGCAACACACTAAAGACTTCTATTTTGGGTTAGATTATCTTTTCGGGGAGAACATTTCATGTAACTGTTTCAAGCCAATGGTATTTTAAACCCCAAAATCACTATTCCCTTATCAACCCTAGAAACCTGTTGTTATACGGGAAGGAATAGACAATATGGAGAATTTTCATCTCTATTAGAAAGGTTCCCCCCACTTAACTGACCAGAAAATTGGATGGATCAGTTCTTTAAAAAAAAAAAAAAAAGTACTCACACCTGTATTAATGCTTCAACACACAGTTCTTTGCAACTGTAGTAAAGGCAAACTCTAAGCCATGAATAATTTTTCTTTTTTCACCCATCCCTAAGAAACTAATAGGCAGAAAGAGCACTGTTTTAAGGCCCAAGACTCTTCCTATTCCCAGGATGTTTTACTAAAAAATAAAATTTCTAAGCCAATTTCCCTGTACCATGACTGAAACTTGTTCTCAAAATAAAGAGCATCTTCTTGGAATCTGTATTTTCTCTGTTTTTGCAAGAGCCCAGCTATGCTACAAATAGCTGTTACTGATTGAAAGAGCTTTTAACCTGAGGGAGGAACAGGAAATGATCCTGCCTGATTTCTCGGATGTCACAAATAGCCAAATGGTGTACTTTACCTGGAGAAACCTTTGAAATGTATAAATTTCCTTAAAAATCATCCTTCAACAGAAAGTACTGAAAAGAATAATGCAGAGTGTATGAAAGAAGGACAGAATTAGCACACTGACTTAAATATGGCCTCTGGTTTTCTCTAAGAGGAAAAAATGCCTTTATATGATCCAGTTTTCACTGTAACATAGAATTGTAACCCAGACTGGCCCTGAGATATTCTACACTGGTATTAAAATACCTCACATTACTATCATAGCAACATACAGAGTACCTGAGCTTCCTGCAAACTGAATTCAACACAGTAACTTACTCAGACAATCCCATACCAGTGACTTCTGTTGTTTATTTCTTAATTAAAAGGTGGATTGAATTTTCAATGCTTTATTTTACAGAAAAAGAAGAAAAAGATAAAAAGATTACAGATAAGAGAATGCAGCATAATTACAAAGAGTGTGGTAACTGCATTTATAAAGCATTTGAGGATCACTAGATGGAAAGCACTTAATTTTTTATAGCAAGTGATAGCATGAGACAATGGACCCTCATTAAATGTAGAAAACATATTTTCCTAGTCTGGTGTTCTCCCATTATCTCTATTTCCAAAACTAATTTAGGTGAAAGCTATTAACTGACCTATTTTCGCCAGGATTTTACATCTTTTGGCAGATGAGAAAACAAGAAACATCTTTTTCTTACAAAAACCTTAGGTGATTCCTAACTTTATTTCTATGTGTCTACACTTCAGCAACAGTTCTGCTTAAGGAAGTCTATGATTTATCTTGTTGCATCAGGAATCCCAGCTATCCTCGTGGATAGGCAGATAATGAAAATGTTTTTCTACTGTTACAGCTCCTGCAGAGTCCCGTTCAGAGGGACACCGGTGAACACACTGCAGGATGGAGCTGCTTGCTGCCTCAGATCGCCTCTTTCTGACAGTCAATATTTCGTGGAAAAGACAATATTTAAACTTCTGCTTGCCTCTCGAAATGTCTCCAGGCATCGGCACCCCAGAGGAGCTGGATGCACACACTAGAGGAGGGAGGTGGTTTTGACAGCGCGATTCCAGCATCTGGGTGTTTGTGCCCACTAGATGGTGCAATGGAATAAAAATAAAGCCTAGGGACTCCACTGCTTAAGGTCCGCTATCCCGGAAAAATCTGTTCCAAGGATTCTTGGTTATCATTCTTGCTGATAAACACAAAAATATTATAGAACCACTCAGTTTTATATTTCCAATACTGAGTTATTTTGAAAATTCTATCTTTAAAATACATTAAATACTAATATTCCTTCGGTGTCATTCACAATAAAATATGAATAATTAAATAATACATGTGAAATGTGTATTTGCTTTGCAAAGTATTTCAGCTAGCATTTTATTGCACTGACAATTACTACAAGAGGAAAAAGGGACCTTCAGCATCCCTATAATGAGAGCTGAGGATACATTTTACTCTTTTCTGACACTGCAATGTATGTTTTCCCTATGCATGCATTGGCTGGAAGCACAGGACTCCCACGAGTAACCACCTTAAAGCTGCACCCCTCAGAAGAAGCAAAAGGAGTAAAAACATGATATGAGCTCAGATATGGCACTGTCCTCCACACTGAACTTGTCTCTCCCCACTCCAGCCTATTTAATTCACTGGTGTCATTTCTCAAAGTGCACTCATTAGACAGTTCTGAAATTACACTTTTCTTAATTCTACACAGGTGGTGAAGTCCACCCTGTGGCAGTTCAGTGCTGGCTTTGCAGACCTGGCACCAGAGGGAAAAATGCTCTGGCTTTAGGCTCCCTGTCCTCACCAGGTGAGCTTGGGAGCTGCTCCATGCACACAGCAGTGCCACACCACTTTACCTTCCCCACGCTGATGTCAAATTTCACATGCAGATCAAAGTAATATTTTTCTGAACTGCAGCAAAAAGTTCAGAAAACACAAATTCCTGAAGTTGACAGCTGTAGCTGTTACTTAAAAACATCTTCCTCAAGAACAGTCAGGACGTGGCTATGAGAAACCTCTGCACCTGTAGCTGCTCAGAGTTTGCACTCTGGTTGTAGTTGCACAAATTTCTTTAGGAGCTTCTTTTCAAGTTATTTCCTTGTATCCACAAACTTCGCTGGAAGAATTCCTGGCAAGTATTGCCACATCCTGATTTACTTCTGCTCACTGTGCTGCCAGAGCAGGAATTAATAAACTAGGGCAATAATGATCATTCTCAAAAGGTGACCTGGCTTTGAAGCCTGCTTTTCTTCCAGCTGGCTTTATCTCTGCTGCCTCATCCAAAATCCCATTTGTCACTAGAGGGCACTTCAAACCAAGCTGTCATTTCATATTAGCACAGTGTACAAACGTGCAGGATTATACCCAGCCTACAAAAAAGTTGCTCTGGCTCCATGCAAGCATGCACAGCATATCTAATATAACTTTTCTTATGTTACACAAACAGGAGTTTTAACAAAAAAAGTTTCCTACATTTGGAGAGCAAAACTGAATCCAGACCACATCTTTCTGGGAAGTCTAAACCAAAGCTGCAGGGAGGATAAAACGGCTTGTTTTGTTTAACATAATTTGCACAGAAAAAACCTCCAAACCTTTACAATCATTGCTGCTTAACAGATTCTGTCTTACTGCATTAAGCAGTGGTTTTGGGTTGTTTTTCCTTTTAACTTCTGATTTTCAGAGATTGAAAAATATGATTCAGACATGAAAACAGTTTGAAATAAATCTTATAGAAAAGAAAGCCTAGAACCAGTCAAGTGTTACTAATCTGTCCACGTTAGGTAACTGATACCCTGATTTACCACAGCTACTCACCAAAAGCTGTCCTACTTCTTGACAGCTCTAAGTCAACCAGTTTGGTCCCACGTACTCAATGTCATATTTGCCAAACCCTTTAAAAACCTGGGGTACAAGTGCATGAATGCCCCACCCAAGGTGTGTCCCAGCCAAAAACTAAGACTCAAGGAAAGCAAAGACAACTTTCAAAGTCAGAATTACATTTGACCTCTTGTCACTACATAAACAAGCAGTTAATTATTAAATTTGATTGGCACTATGGGAATATTTGTCTCCTAAGACCACCTATATTCTACAGCTATGATTACATAAATCTCTGGTTTAGTTGTTGTTTCCAAGGCAATTAAAACTTCAATATTTGCAAAAATTTTAAAACACGCATTGCAATAGATGAAGACCTGGAAACAAGTCACCAAAAATATACCCTAAGTTCCTTTAGGATATTCTAAATGACTGTTCAGTATCAAACTTACAGGATCTGTGCTTCCTAATACCACTAGGTTACACTCAGGAGTAGATTTATATTAAAATAAGCTTCTTCAAAATCTGCTGCTGCCTACACACCTTTCATCAAATCCAAAACCAGTTTGATTCTATGCTGTCTGACAGTGCCCCTTTAAGAGCTGCCTGATCACAAGCAGGAAACAATGAGGAATCCCAGGCAAGGGGACAGCAGTCTGCTGCTCTGATAAGGCCTCATTACAAGAGATAGATGCATTTTGCAGTAGAAAACCTAATTCCAGTTCCAAATTAAGTCATTTTAACCAAAAGGAAAAAAAAAACCCAATACACTAAAAACATAGCACTCAGGGGAAGATGTGAAATATTTTCAGTACAATATCAAATAAAATGTAATTTGGTGCAAAAGTTTGCAAATTTAAGGCTGCTGAAAAGGGACAACTAGAGCTGCACTGGAAGTGAGTACTGTCACATCAGTGATGAAGTTCAGCCCTGGAAGTGAGCTAAGAGGGGCTGCAATGCCTGCCAGCACTAATATGTGCACAAAGGGTGTGACTTCAGCTTCATCACACGCAACTTGCACCGAAGATACTGAAACAGCTCTGCACAGTCCTTCGGAGACTGGCCAGCCTTGCAGAAATCCTTACAACAGTAAAGAGCCAACAAAAACATCATTGTACACATTTAAAACTCCAGAACACATTGACTTCCTGGCCAAAGGCCATGAGCCAATTGTTAAGAATGGAGGAAACTGTAGTTCAAGAAAATATCCAATTCAACTCTACAAAACCAGTTGCAAATAACAGGATTTGGACCTTCACTTGTCTTCATGAACAGGCATTTGATGAAGGTTTTTGGGGAATGCCAGTTCCTCCCCTTATTCTCTTTATTTCTGCAATTCCATCCTATGACTCCGACCAGTTCAGTGATAGTTAACTACTGCACATTTTCAAATCATTGGTAGGGTGATTGCAAAATTAACTGGTTTTGGTTTTCTATGATACAGAAGAAAAGCATGTGCTTCTCAAGAGCTAGTAACACATAAGTACACACCTAAAATATGTATTAGCTACCTCCCAAGCTGCAAATTTGCTTCTGATAGTGAGAAAGGAGATCCAATGCAGCTCACTTAACTGATTTGTGCTTTAGGCTGCACCTAAAGGCACATGCTTGTCTAAACAGACACTCAAGAGAGTCTCACCCCCAGGAAATCTGCAGCAATGGACATGTTTCCATATAACAGCAAGAGCTTTGATGAAGACTTATGGAGAAATTCTGAAATCAACCTGAAAAAAACTTAAGATTATTACCATCTCATGCTTACCTTCATCCTGCCATGAACTGGTTTTACAACAACCAAGTTTCTCCATTTTTTATAAATTCAGGAAAATATTGCATTGAACACAACATAAAGAAATAATCAGACAGACTAAGTGTGCATCAAAGATGGCCAGGTATCACTAATCTGGTGGCCACTGAGCTACCTAAGTGCATAGTAAAAATTCCTGTAATTCATCTGTTAATACAACACCTTACACTTCCTACTAATAAAGTCTTATCCATTTCTAATATTTCAGGGTTTCTGGTTATCCAGAGAGTGAGGAATTTTCCTGTCCCACCACAAGAGGAGACTCATTGCAGCTTTTTCTGAACAACACATTACATTCAAATCTTTTAGGTTTTACATTTATATTAATACTTAAAAAAAAAAAAAAAAACCAAACAAACCTAGGCAGATACTCGAGGAACCCTGTGATTCTACCACACACATTGATCACAGATCACTGTGATTTTCCTGCAAAAGCTTTAGATCACACCCTAATCTCTGTTCAGTTCAAAGCAAGTGGTCTTTGAAGCTAATCATTTCTTATCTCAGTGAAAAGAGAAGAGAAATCAAAAATCAAAAATTTCGATCCAATTTTGAACCAGACCTTATTTGCAGTTCAAAACTGTCCAGAAAACTACTGTCTTCAATTTCTGTTCCTGGTTGTGACTAACCCTATGAGAAAGAATATCAGGACAGACTACAGAAAATTACCAAATTATTCTGGAAGATCAAATGGATGTGTTTCAAAGAGGAATCCCAAATGTTTGATCCCATATCTTTATATCAGATATTCACCTGTCATGAGAGAAAAAATATCACAGTAGATTAACACCTTGCAAAAGACGAATCATTTAAGCAAAGCCAAAATCCTAAACCACTCCATGAGTGGCTTTGCAGATACATTTATGATCTCATCATGGCTATTTAAGCTGAAACTGTAAATTACCAAGTCCTTAAATTTCGGAAGGAAATCAAGGAACAGTAAAAATTGATTTAGTCATATAAATACTGGAAGTAATAAAGGCTTCATGAGATGTTTGACCTTCTGATAAACCATGCTGCTAAATGATTCCTAGTTTCAGAGCAGTGACAGCATGGTTTGGTAACTAAGAGATTATTTCTATAAAGTTTCCATGAGTAAAATATTTCACTCACTGCTGTCCAAAGTCAAACTTTTGGGAGTGGAGTCAATAGACTTAAAGGGATCAGTCCCACACATGTTCTTTCAAGCCTTTATCTGTCCAAAGGATGTAGTGATTCCTCTGATGTGACCCAAATAGAGAAACTGATAAGTCCAGTTGACTTTACTCCTTTAAAATTTAACTTAAAATCCCTATGGCTACTAGATTTTTTTACAACACTCTACTCTTATACACAGTGGTTGAGTACAGACCTGCTTCACAGTCTCTTGCAAGGCTGTTCTATTATCTTTCTATTACAAGCCCTGCATTATCATCTTGTCAACATCAGAAAGAAGAATGTTGGAATTTTCTTCAGGGGGGAAGGGATTAGTATAGGAAAAAAACCAACCAACCAAACAAACAAACAAACAAAAAAACAGAAAGGAAAAAAACCCACTATCAAATACAAGTAAAGAAGGAACAGGACAGGAGAAACTGGGAGTTCTATAATACCTCCCCAGAAGAAATAGAGCATAAGACTTGAGGGTTTCTTTTCTCCTTTATTTTTATGGGAACAGGAGTTTGTATTTTTGTATATTGTATAGGAGGTCCAATTCCTTTCAACAGCCCTTCCAAAAGGGAATCATTTTAGAACAAAATGCAGTCCTACTATTGAGTGGAACACGTGTGACCTCTTAAATGAGCTGGACCCAAACCAGTTCTTCCATGCCCTCAAATCCTCTCATAATCCTGCTGTGGAACACAACTACTATAAATGAACATACTGCAACCTCTAGTCAGGATGAATTTCTGAACAGAAAATCTCCCACTAGCCAGAACAAGCAACATTGAAGCCAAACTTCTTCCTTGTTCCCAAATTATTTTGTAGTCTATTTCAACATTTTCTGCACACAGCTCCTATGCCACCACTTTCTCCAGCTGCATTTGAGAGCCAAACTTGAGTGGATTTCAACAGGCACTCTGAAAAGAAAATGCATTTATCCCCAATAGAGGCAGCAGAAGCATCCTTAAAAATATCCCTTAAAGATTTCAAAATATTTTATTCTCTCATGTAGGTCAATAAAATCAAAATAGGGGCAATAGGGTCTTCAGCCTCTTCAAACTGTTCTTCTAGAACTTGACCAAATCTGCCAGTTTGATGCTTTATTTATTTGAGGGTTTGTTAAATACTTTGAAACATGTCATTAGTGAAAGCCTCAGAGGATGTGCAAAGAAGAAAATGAGTTAATAGAGGAAAAAAATGAAACCTGTACAGTTAACCTTCAATCAAACACTGAAAAAGCTCAGCTTCATGATGTCAATTGAGGGATTACAGCATTGACATGTGCACACATCAAATTTTATTCCCCAAGCTGAATGACTAATATTGAATTTTACAAATGTTGTGAAGACAAAGTTATGCTATGCTTTGATGTCTCTCTTTGTTATAATAAATTCCCTGAATTCATTTAGATGACCTTGATTTCTTTAATCATAAAAAAGGGGCAAAGTTGCAGCCTTGCCTTGTCTTTTAGCCCTGGCACATCACAGTTTAACATGATGTCATTTCAGTTGAGAATTCTCAGAATACCAAAAAAATCTCATTTACTAATTCAAGGGTGCCCTGACCAGTCACTTTTTTATGGTAGGATTCAATTAGGCAATGCTCCACAGGAAGACCAACTTACAAAATATTTTATGGCAGAGTTTTCTTCCCTCTTCAAGATGTCTCTCCGATGTGGACCCACAATTTTGAGAACTGGCAGAAAGCCACCTCCTTTTCCCTTCCCTTCAGGATAAAGCTGACTTGTCAAACTCTAATGAAGTCTTCTGCATAGTTCAGGTAATTAAGGATAAGGCAAGAGCCTGACAAAGAGAGGAAAGGAAGCTCAGCATTGACATCCCCCCGTGCATGGGAGCTGTGAGCAGAGATGTTTGCCACAGTAGGAGACACCCACAAAAAGCTCCACCAGATCAGTTAAGGGTTATGAGCTTGGCCATGCGGCGCCAACTCAATTTGAAGGAACATGCCCTCATGGCACTTCTGCCCAGATGCACTAGTGTTGCAATGCTCCTTGATTGTCACTGAGCTTTAAATGCCACTCCCTCTCTTCCCCTTGCTCACAGGTGGACCCTCCAGAGCCACATGTTCCTACAGAACCTCAGAGTGAGTTCACAGTGCCATTGACATGGCACATGGGAGGTTTATTTGGTTGGTTTTTTGCTGGGGGGTCGGGCATCTCATATGGAGACAATTTGAAGAATGAGATGTTCACACTGCAAATCCTGGTCCTGGTAAGAAGTAAAATCCCACAAACTTCTTTAGGAAAAGCAAATCTCAGTACTCTTTTACACCATACCATGATGCCTGACCACCCTCATATTTGAAATCAAAAGCCTTCCCAGAACTCTGCTGTTTTTTCTAGACAGGCTGTTTACAGTTATTGGTGAAGCCTGAGGAGTAGGAGAGTGAGAGCAGGCTGCTCATACAAGGGTTTCCCTGCCATGTTTGGGGCTGGGATTGTGTTTGTTCTATCCTGCTGCTCTCTCAGCTGTAGATGCAGCAGTGCCACTGTCTCAGTGAGTCCAAGTCTCACAGACACTTACTAACTACAGAAATAATCAACCACCATTTGAAATGCAACATCCAAACCAGCATTTAGTTCAAGATCCATGAACACCTGTCTGCTCCCAGATGGCAATCTGAAAACTAGGACAGCTGCTCCTACCAGGGTTAACCCAGCCCCCAAAGCAGTACTGCATCACAGTTACCAGGAGTTACAACTAACTGGATTTACTGAAGCACTTTAAAAACAGGCCTTTGGTTTTTCACACTCATTCTTTCATGCTTGTGAATCACTCTGGAGCTGACTGCAGATATCTGACCTTAAGAAGGGCACTTTAGAGCATTTATGATGTGTTAAATAACACTGTACAGACCTGCCAAGCCATAGGGTTTCTGTGCTGTGCTAGCAGGAAACTCCACAGCAAATAGCAAAGCCCTAACACCACTTCTTCTCATTCAGCACTTACCTGCCTGCCTGCATTTGGTATCAAGAGGTTTTTGGAACAGAAACCAACCACCATGACAAGAGCAAAGCAGAAACTGCTGCCTTGCACCATTTGAAGTGCATTTTACCTAGATTTTATTTTTTCATTTTAAAACAAGTTCACACAAAAGCTTTTTGCTTTTAAAGAGAAAATAAATACACAGAAAGGCTGTTTGTAGGTCACAGGAAAATACCCCATAGAAAACAACTGTGGACTGTACATATTTACTCAAACAATGCAGCCTGGGATTTCAAAGTACTGGCCCCTATGGTGAGCACTGCACTGGGCAGTGTTTCTTCAAGAGCATCCCTATTTCAGCTGCCCAGTTTATACCATGAAATACCTTAAATTTAAAATGTCTTCATATCTGCTTTAATAGCTTTTTGAAACAGACACACACAAGCTGCATCTACTGCTGGAAGTAATAACATAACATTCCAGAGCCCTCTAAATTTTGAATTCCATTACAATCACTATGACAAATATTTTCTTCTGTGTTGTATTGAAGTATATAAAGATGGCCTGTCTTTAAAATTAAGAATACATATAAAATAACTCTGCAGATAAACTCAATCCCTCTATCCCATACTAGTTTTACACCAGAAAAAAATCCCATCTGATTTGAATTGTCTGCTGGGCAGAAATAAACTCCAGAAGCCCAAGAACAGGTCTAAATCACAAGATTTGGACATTAAGCAGAACCAAAATTTAGGGTGTTCTTTACAGGACACCAAGCCATCATACACTGACCTAAATTTCAAGGAAAAAAAAAAAGAACTGTGGTTGTACTGGCCAATTACTGAAAATTCAAAGGTATTATAAGACATCTCAGTTCCTCTATTCCCTATACACAACAACAGCCATGGCAATGTGTCATTTAATTTCCCTTTCTCTCTCTCTCTCTTTTTTTTTTTTTTTTTTTTTTTCCCTGCTATTGTTAATGCAAATTTTAACACTTGTCCACTTTGCAAGATCCCCTACATGGCTCTGCACCTTTGGCAAGTGTGGGCAGTTTATTTCACAGACATTTGTCACACGTTGCCCAAAGGCTGTTTCCCACCAGGACATTCCTTCCCAATGAAACACTGTCTTATGCCTCCCACCACAGACTGCAGAGCACAGCTGCAGCAGAGATGCTGACACCTCAAGCTGCAGCTGCTGCAAGGCCAGAAACCACCCCAGGGCTGTGGCAGAGGGCTGGCCTGCATTAACCAGAGCCTGGAGGACACCTCCACATCATCAACTCAGAAGGGTTTAAATTTCTCATGGACTGTTAGGGTCAAATCTAATTATGGCTTTCCCTTCTTCTCATTGTGTATGTGGGCAGCTATATCTAGAGCTTAGTTTCACTTGCTAACAAATATTCAGAGTTCCTTAATGGATATGGCCATTTGAGAAATTAACCTTTCTTCTTTTTTTCCACTCCCCATTTCTCCTTTTTGCCTTAAAAAAAAAAAAAAATCTACGAGACATGTCAGGGCATGTCATGGCCACTTGAACTCCTCTGACATGCAGACCAGTAATAAAACTGCAATATAATGCTCAACAACAGAGTGATTTACATGCTATTCTAAATGGATTCACATGGAAAAAGCAAAAACTGCTCAGGTACCATAAAAATAATAGAAATTGCACAGACTATTATGTAAAATATGAATAAACAACTATTAGTGGCTCAGCAACAGCAATAAAAAGATGCAAAAACAATCCCAGAGGTCATGTCATGTGCTCTGATGTACACAAAGTGGGTTAACTTCCCCAACTGGGAAAAGGCCGCAATTAACCTTCTAAAACACATGTTTAGAAGTCTAAATATAGAAAAGCATCATAGGAGTGTTGGTTGGGAATTTTTCCTCCTTTTTTTTTTCCATGAAAAATGATGTGAAGCATTATTTCTCATGTGATTTCAGTGGATTTTTGATTAATACCATCAGAAAAATAATGCAGGAATACAGCACATTTATGTTTCCAAGCTTGACAATTTTGTTTGAAGAATTGTACTCCAAGGTATTTTTGATAGGCAAAAGGACCAATATATGCCAGAGAACCTGCACGATTTGTTAACTGAAAATAAACGTCCACGAAACGAATCTGTAAATTAAACACAAGAGAAAAAAAATCCCCAGCAGTTACCAAGTTTCAGATGAAGATATCTGCAACCTCTCTGTGCTGGGGCACACCAGGTGTGCTCAGGTATAAAACAGAGGGGAATCACATAAGCTGTTTGTAGTTCCAGGTGCACTTCCAGCCCTGAATGACCTTGCAGTGTGGTGTGGGGGGTGACATGATAACAATAACACACAACTGAAAAAAGTCACAAAACCATCAAATCTATTGACAGACTCCACAGCTACAGGACTGGATCTTTTATTGCCTCAAGAGAAAAGAATTTTATTTAGATTCAGAAAACTGTTTGCAATTGTTTGTCAACTTTCAGACTCTGGAAAACTCCCACTCCTGAATTCTCTCCCTCTCCACCAACTGAGTTTCATAACTTCTGGATTCAGGCAAAACAATTTGAAATGAACCAGCAGCACATCACATTCTAATCCTCTTACTGTGAATTGCATCTACTACCAAACCACACAGTGAACACCCCCAAAGTCACTGACAGTTAAACCAAGCAAGCTTAACAGAGATAAATACTCATTCACTGTAAATGGCAAATGTAATAGTAACACAATAATTTTCAATACTATTTTTAAGACAATGCCAGAAGTACTCTCAAGACCTTCTGGTTTTCTGACTGAGCTGGCACAAATACTAATTTCAGCTCCACAACAATAGATACACAGTTACTGACAGTGGTTTAGGCAAAGTTGGCTTCACAAATGAGCATGTCTTCTCTTATGTGTGCACGGTAAAACTAAAAATAGAGGCAGAAATTCTCTTTGTTTTGCTTACTCAGCAATGTCCAGTTAGTTTTGGGAAGTTAGTCTCTTACAGTTATGGACAAATACATATTACATTTATGCTTTCCAAAATCCTGAAGTAATTTATTATTTTCTCTCAACAGAAATCTGATTCTGGAAAGCCAAACTGGCTCATAAAGACACAACAGGCTGAAGGCAGAGGAGTCTATATTAAGGCTTGAAGCAGTTAGACAAATAAATTTTAGAAGCCCTTTATCATAGTGTCTTTTATACTGTCCACATAAGCAACCTAGCACAGATACTCTTCATAATTCAGCAACCCAAATAAACCACTTAGAGAAAATGAGGAATTGTTGCTAATCAAAACACATGGGCTGCTTTGACTAAAGTCTGAACTTCTTTATGTTGAGATTACATCAATCCCCACTACCAGATACCTTTCTTAAACAGGAACAAAATACTGGAGACATTGTATTTTATTAGGAAACATTCCATCCCACACATTTGTTTTCTTTTCTTCTCAAATGTTGAGAAGGCCAGATACACTGTCTGCATTACCTCCAGGGTCTCCTGGCAGAACTACAATACCTAAGAATAATAATCAGCCCAGGCTCAATTATTACCCAGACATACACACCTCAAAAGACTCAATTAACCTAATGAAAAAACCCTGCACATTTTTAAGTTGCCATGTCAGAAGTTTGGCTTTATTTTCTGAAGTTTGTTTAAGGTCACCAAATGGTCAGATCAGTTTATGACCAAAAGTACATAGGCCCAAAAGTACATAGGCCCAGAATTGCATAGTTAATCCTCTCTTCTCAAGTATTTCAGCTTTATCTATGACATATAAGGTAAGAAAATGGTACAAACACACACAAACCTGACCCATAAAGTACTTGCTGCTTTTTGAGAGGGACAGAAAATTGCTATCAAGTTCCTTTGAGTCTCAAACGTAGTTTGTTATTCAATAGCCTGAAAGTATTAACTGTATTATTGACCTATAAAACTTATCACATCCCATTTGATGAGATATCATGCAGCAATCCATTTAGGGAAGGATGGGCCTGCCTGAGAGGACTGCCAGCTCAAAGTCAGAAGCCTCTCAGTCACCACAGGGAAGGCCAGGAACTGGAGTCATTTGTGCAGATCAGGTCGTGGTCATGTTTTCTTTGCACATGTCTTGCTTGCTTAAAATCAATGCTTTGCTGCATTGTAAAAGGATTGCTCCATTTCTCCAGAGAACTACATAACAAAAGAAGACATGGAAATTTTAAGCACATCTCAGCCCCCACACTGAAGGTCAAGGATGCATTGCAGACGCCACAACAGAATGTTCCAGGAGATAGAAAGCCTCTGTATTGCCTCTGGGAGGTTTCCTGGTCCGGTTTCACGCACCTTGCCAAAATTCATTGCTAGGAATGCAGCTGCCCTAGGCTTTCTATGATAGAAGTGACTCCAAAAGTGTTTGGTTTGCTTCATCAGATAGCCCTGCTATCCCTTACACTGAAAATAATTTTCTTGTTTTGTTAAGTGACTTCAGTGAAGCTCAAAACACCTAGATGGTTTTAATGCTTATGTGAAACCGTACAAATCAAACTTACACAGAAGATGCTTTGTTAAATTTCAATAAACAAGATATCTGAGGCTGAGTGATCCATTCTGCCTGCAATTATCCTGATGGAAATGAAGAAGTTGGGGTATTTGTATGACATGACTAAATGTTAGCCTTGATCTGATCAGATGTAACTGAAAACAGAATTTGGCCTACAGCTACAAAGTGTTCAAGTTTAAAACCCCAGCTTTATCCTCCCAGGCAGTCTGCACTGCACAAATGCAGTAACATGTAGATTTGGCAAACAATGTACTGCTGGAGAGGGAGACGTCCCAGAGCAGCCTGAAATAACAAATTGTCACTGTTCAGGCTAATAAGAACAAGCACTTAACAAAGTTGACATGGAGAACTAGACTGATCTTTACATGGTAGCAGGTGACAGCAGTGACAGAGACATTTATGGAATTTGGAACAGTACATGGAACAAGGGGACTGCTGTTCCTCCCTCTGTGAGAGTGCCTTAGGCTGTACACAGAAGTATCAGGCTTTAATCTTCTCCATATTGCTCAGAACTGAGACCATAATCAGTATTAGATGAAGAGGTATTTTCATATTTATTTATATTCTGGATGGCAGAGAAACACATGCCATCATCTGAAGCCTTAGAAATCAGATGTACTGGGGGTTTTGTGCACGCGTCACCAAGCATTAAAGAAAAATATCTCTCACTAATTTGCTAAAAGCTATGCTAGGCAGTAATGAAACAACTTTATAATCATCTGTTTGTGGTGACTGCACCTTTTCTCTTTGATGCTGCATCCCAGATAGTACCCAACAGCACAATACCTGGTGGGATCATCATTCTGCTCCATACCTAGAGTTCACCTGCTTGTTTTTCTCTCACAATCAGAAGCCAAGCCTTTGTTTCACTCATTTCTTACCCATGTTATCCATTAATTTCACTGACTTTATACAGCAGAATAGAAGAGTCAGAACCTTTATTACCACAAAAGACCTGAAAAGACCATCACTCCTTAATGTCTGAATGAGAATTTGAAAAAGGATAAGGATGAGAATGAGGGACAGGGGAGGAATGTTTTGTTCATGTTTAAACAAGCACAAATGGAATGGCTAGAGGTTATAAATGTTTGCATTTTTTAACAGGGTGTTTAAAGGCATTCTGAAGATAAATGCAGACATAAAAAGCATGCTTTGAGGAGCTCAAAATCCAAACATTCAATTTTGGACAACTGTTCAGGATGATGTTGGACTGTCCTTCGCATTTCCCTAGAATAAAAAGATCCTTCTTAACAACTGTTAGTATGTCCAAAAATTAGGAGTAGATCTCTTGTATTGCCCCCCTGATCCAAGACAGTGAATGTAGCAGAGCTGCATACAGATGTACAATGCTATCCCTCAGTGTGTCTGAGGAAGCCACACAGACTGGAAATCTGAGTGCCCTCTGAAAGGCTGACCCTGTGAGCCAGCCTGAAGGGGCCTGGTAAGTGCAGAATGCTGCTCTTGCACCAGTAGAGTATGAGGTACCTGTCCTTTCAGGTCTGCTTCCAATTTGCTGATTTGTACAGCAGCAAATGATCTTAATCTTAAAAGACTAGTGTGGTGGGCTTCTGCTAAGTCTGAGAAACTGAATCTCTCTCCAGAGTGGTGTCACTCCCAATTACATTCTCTGGGACACACATAAAAAAGTTCCTAAATTTATGCCAACAGGCATTTCCTGTTTCTCAACCCCGGTATTCACATTTCTTCTTGGACCAAAACTTAAGTGTAGAGGGTGCCTGTAGCTTAAGAACATAAGAAAACCATAATAATTCAAAGGAAATGCCTCTGTTGGGGCTGTCCCTGCAGGTCAAGAATGAATGTCTAGAGAAGAACATGAGGCAATAAGCCCATATCATGTCTTTTCTATGTATAAACTTTACAAGCTTCTAAGAGTCAGTGGTTCAGGGGCCACCAGAGCAGGAGGATGCCTTTAGACCACTTTGACAGCAATGGATTGATCTCTGAACACAGTAAGTTTAGTATGAACTCAACAGGCTTAGTACTAGAGTTAGGAACAGAGCTGGCATCATTCACCATGACTGTATGCATATTAATCGACATTGACATTTTCTACCTAATCTGTGGGGTGCAAACACTGAATGCGGAGGCTTTATTTCACTGCTTAATGCAAGTGAACAACAGATAGTTACACAGGCCAGTTTGTCATTGTTATTTTGAAGTTGTTCATAATCTTTCTTGCTCAAGAGTTCACAGATATGTAGCAGGAGAGTTTTCATCACCACATGCTCTTGACCAGCAGCTCAAGCACCTGAGGAAATGGAGCCTACCTGGCAATTCTAAAGAGCCATGACTCAGATCTTCTCATGGCTCAGGACAGGGTATTGAGCACACTCGGAGGAAGCAGAGTACCAACATAGCACTTGGGTCACAAGAGAGCTTGCAAAACTGAGGGATAGCACTGGCTGCCCTCCAGATGTGTTTCCTTCACTGCGTACAGCATCTGTATGTTTACTTCTGCTGTCAGTTTAAGGGGTGTAAAGGTCATGTTTGCTTGGATTAATTTTGAGTTTGGAACAAGGAGAACAAATTGCAATTCCCTATTTTCATGCTATTTTCCTGTGTCACAATCCCATGGACACTTACCAAGTCTGACAACACCTAGCATGGCTCCTTTCTCCCTACACTTCAGCAAGGGAACTTTTCAGAAGAAAGCCTGACACAGGTACTTCCAGAGTGGAAGCATTAATGCTGCTCACTTACACACTGTCCAGGTGATGTGTTCTGCACGAGTGCCTGAAAGTCACTTACTGCTGGCTGTAGCAAACTTTGCTAGATCTCAGTGTCCCTTCAGACATTTGTGATGCCTTTATTAGCACTTACTGCCTGTAGAGACAAAACTGCCTGGCACTGGTCAATACAGAAGACCAAAACAGATGACAATGCCAAATCTTTAGAATATCTCTATTTCTGCCATTAGTTTAGATGATCTCTCAGTAAATACAAGCCTAGAAAATATATATTAACTGTAACTTCAGCAAATTCTGTTGTGAGACAACAGAGATAACCCTCTCCACTTGCCAACTTCACACGTGTTTGAAAGTATTTAGATGAATTTAACATTCTTGAATTATTTGGGCTCCTTGTTCTTATAAATATTTATTCTCAGCATGAATCCAACAGAGTGTCTCCATCTAAAAATAGCATTCTGATTGGTGGCTTTGCAAATATGAAATGGGAAGTCAGAGCATCACAAACTAAATAGAGCAAGTGTGTGTAATTATTCTCATTAAAACACTTTGAGTGGAAAATTTTCATTACCCTGGGATATAAGAGAAAGCAGAGCAGACATCCCCTGGATCATGGTTGCAAGACTCTTTTATGAAGCTCATGTAATCCTGTATTTCTAGCAATTTGCTCAGACTTTCGGGGACTTGCTTCCAGCCCTGAAGCTACAACCTGTCCATGCAGAGCTGAGGCAGATGCATGGCCACTTCCCGAGTTAATCCCTGGAAAATTACTCCATAGGTTTCTAGGAGGCTAGTGGGGAAACTCTGGTCTGGACTTCCAAGTGTCAGACTTGGAATTTGAAAAATCCTATGCTAAAGCTCTAAGCAGGACAATTAAAGTTCTGGTGTTCCCCTACTTCATTATTTTTAAAGCAATTTGCTTGACTACAAGCTGAGTATTTGTTGTTTCCACTTAATGGATTCTGCCTAAAAGTGGGATCTGGAAGCAGAAGTATAAATGAAAACATCACTATCCCATAATTGCAATCTGCCTGATATTTGTAGTTGCCTTCAGGGGAATGGACATTTTACTCTCATTCTCCTACCATCCAGTTCAGTTTTAAAGCCCAAATTCTCAGCACACTTTTACTCTCCTACCCATTTAGGTTTTTTTCCTTTTCCCCTCCAAACACCTTCCCAAGGTTTCCCAGTGAACCCAGGATGTTTCCTGCCCTACTGAATGAGGGATCACAATCCTTTTCACTTCTGCTCTGAATGAAAGCACAGCAGGAAAAACTCCTCTGGTAATGTTTATGCAGCTGTGAAAGTCTCCTAGAGGGAGTAGCAGAATTGCTAACACCTGAGTCATTTTATCACCATACCCAAAGTACTGCACAATCTATGTCCTCCACTACCAGAGTACAGCTGATCCTGCATTGTCAAAAACTCCAAACTCATGCTCCCTTGTTTGAAGAATGTAAAATAAAATACAAATTTAAAACAAAAAATAGAAGTTGCGCATCAATTCTTCTTACTAGGCAATAAATGCTTTGTTAAGCTTCTTATCCTCTCCTATCCATGTTGTATGGCTATGTACTCAGTTTGTCTTTCCTATTGATAAGGTGCCTGTGCAGTAGATGGACACTCTGGAGTACAGATACTTAAGGAATGACTCAGGATAATTAAGTGACTGCAATTTAACAGCTTTAATCCTCCAATACACTTCCCCTCTAAGTACTTAGTTATAAACCTAATCTTCTTGGTAAACTATTCTCTCTTCCATTTTCAGGATGTCAGACCAGGGTTTAACACTTTTACTCATTTCATTGGCATATGCACAGGAAACAAGGCACACACAGTGGAAGCAATCATAGTCCTGCTATAAATTTACTGTAGTGCTTCTGCTGTACCACAGCCTGGAGCAGAAGCAGAGATAAAAGATGGCAGATAAGGAATCCAATTCACAGGGCTCCACAATGCCCCTTACCTAACATTTTCTCATGTTCTCACCCATTGTCCACACGTGAATGACAGCAATCCAAAGGAGGGTGCACTTCCTGACTGCTCAACCTTTGTAAGTGTTATTGCTCCTATTATTGGATTGTTGACACTGCAGTGGAACACATTTTAATGACCTATATATTAAATCTGTTTAGTTAATTTCACATTGGTGTGAATGCATAAAGTTTAGATTATCTTTTTGTTTGTTTGTTTGAATTTTCAGAGTAAGAAACATCATCCCAATCTGCACTTGCTGAACCAATTCAGGCTCCAAATGGTTAAAAGCTTAGAGGAAAAAAAAAAAAGATATTTTTTCCTTCTGGGCCTCCTCACTAGTTGAAACTGAAAACAGAAGGGCCAGAATACCACAATAAAGGGTGCTCTTGCTGTATTTTTGAACTGCCTAGAAGAGACAGGAAGATGAAGAAATCCTGTGAGAGATAATAAAAGACAAGCACTTGAAAACTGAATTGTGATGTGGCCACCAGAAATACCACTCTGAGAAACAAAAATACTTGCAAGTGTGTCCCTAGAGGATGGGCTGCCAAGCCCTGGCTCAGCAGCTCTGCTGGATTTTTTAAAACAGATTATGCAAGAATCTTCTGTGAGACATGGAAGGGAAAAGCAGCAGTGGATTTTGTCAAGCATCAGGCTATCATGAAAATCTAGGAATTACCATATCAGATTATGCTATGCCTCCTATCGAATTCCTCTTAGGAGTCATTAGCCCCAGATGCTCCAGAGGAAACTGAGACAGTTCTAGTATATCATATTCCCCAGGAGACCTTCCAGCCCTGTTTCTCATAGTCAGGGTTTGGATAAAGCACTGAAGCATCAGAGAAGGACTGACTCTGTGTGCTCCAAAGAGCTCTGAGGAAATGCATCTAACTTGGCCCCTAACTTGGGTAGGTCTCTGGATCTTTTCATAGTAACTCAGGGTAAGATCTAGTCCAAAGAACATTTCATTCATAAATGTTTTCAATAAAGCAGTGGAAGCCACCCACATCCTGCTGGGACAGTATGGGTTTGTGTTTCTGAGCTCCTGAACCATTTCAGGAAAAAATTATGCACACCAGAGTCCTTTTAAATGTCTTATCAGACAGTAAGTGATATTTGTCACAGTGAACTATTTAATTTTTTAATGAAAAGGAGTTATCCAACTTTTTCTATGAACACACAACAGTAGCCCCAACTCAAATGTTTATGCAAGATGAGTACACAGCCCAATTTTTTCCCCATTACCTTTTGAGAGGCAGCAAGGCAGCCTCAGGCAGGCCTCTGTCTCCTTGGGAACATCACTAGGGAGCTGTACCACTTCAGACTCCTTCAATAGGAAAGCATTTCAAAATCAACCAGACACTTTAATTACTGGCAATTAGAAATTCCTGAGTTTGTATGTTTACAGATGAAAAATGTTAATGTGTGCCAGTTGTGTCAGAAAGTTTGATTAAGCTCTTTAAACTGAATTTGAAAAACTTAAAACACTCCAAAGACTCTGATCAGAGTATCTTGGGCGGCTTTCCAAAGTGACATGTAGAAGTCAGAACTGCTTTAATAGTCTCCTCACTGCTCCCAGTGGACCAAAGCTTGCCTTGCAAAGACACACACCCAACATAGTTGGCAGAAGAGATTTCTATCTGGCAGCTTCACAAAGACTAAGCAGCATCTTCATCTTATCTAGGATCACTATCTGAATGGCAAACTGGAGTTACAAATGATGTCTCAATGATTGTCCTTGATGCCAATGGGGTTCACAGGAGCAGCTATGAAAAGAGATAAAGGTGAATAAAACCCATACATTCCACTGTACAGGTTAGCTGCTTTTTCAGCATACAGCAGAGCTGTGTCAGTAGTTTTCTTAGGAACTGAAAGACTACAAGAAACACCAACAATAAGACAGTAATGTTAGACCAAGTTCATAGGTGAAATACAAAGAGAACAAAAGGCACTTTTTCCTGGCCTAACAGAGATGATATTTCCATAGACATGCAAAGCTGATGATGAATGCTTGCTACAGAGCTCTCCATGTGTCATAAAATATGAGCAATAAAATAAAGTCAAAGAATTGAAAAGACAAATGACAAGCCTCTGTGCATCATTAATGAATGATGAGGGTAGAAAGGCAGAAGATAACCCTCCATGCATATAATAATGATGTCTTTGACTGGTGGTGCTTCTCTATGCCTGCACATTTAATAAGATGTGCTAGAATTAAAAATTTAAAAATCAAGTCCATGTGCTCCATAAAATATGAGAAAAGAAGCAACTCTAGCTTAAGTTAAGATCTTAGCATTGTACATCCTATTAAGGAAGGAGATGTGTTGATTTATGCAAATATTCATAAATGAAGCATGACAGTAATCTAATTCTAATTCTAATTCTAAACAAACCAACTCATACAGTCAGTAATCTCATGTATCATCAAAGGAAGAATTTTGATTCTCAGTAAAGAGTCAGAGGTCCACAGAAACCATCTGTTATTGAATCAAGTGACCTTTCTTCAGCTGCTTCATACCCAAAGCCGCTACAGACCCCAGGCTGACCAGTGGGGTTCTGTGTTTTTCCCTGAATAACATCAATGAATTCCCTGACAACATTAGCCTTAGTGAGAAGACGCTAAGAGTTCATGTTTTGCTCCTAACACTGCCCATTGTAAAGGACCTGAACACACTAATTAATGAGAGCAAGCCTATATTCTCCAGACCTCTCAGTAGGACAAGTACTTCCTGGTGGAGAAATGAAAGTTCTACATGACAACTTTTTTTTCCACATATTTAGGAAGTGTCTTTATGTTGTGCTCTCTCTAAATATTTCTTTACCTGGAGTCAAAGCTGTATATCAGACTTTTTCCAGGATTATTGACATAACAGGATTAATAACTGTTGAACTCAACAACCTTAAAGGTCTTTTCCTACACAAATGATTCCATGTTCTGTGATCCATTATGTTCCCAAAGGCATCCTCAGCCAAACATACAACTGAACTAGATGGCTAAATGGGGCTGACAATTGTTTTCCATTACCAGGCACAAAAAAGCAAACTAACAAACAAAACCAAAAATCCACAAAACCCCCATATCTTCCAGCTCCAATTCTGTATATTAAAGCTGTACTGAACAGCAAAGAGGCAGCAGATATTTCCTGCTATGGTCAGAATATGGGAATGGCTCATCTCCCTCAAAGTTCATTTGCTTAAGTATTTTTAGACTTAGGTATTTTGCCAAGCCTGCAGCAGCATGTGCTTCCCAAAGGTTGGAGCCTCCAAGGAACGTGTGAACTTGAGACAGATGAGAGATAACTTTGGAAAGGTCACATCTGAATGAAGCAGTGACATGTTCTATAGAAGCCTGGGATGTGGCTGGAGGGGCACAAAGAGGAGTGGGTGTGTGCAGCCACATGATGGGGTGGAGCTGAAGTCCTGGTGAAGAGGAACATCATAAAACAGGCAACAAAGGAAGATCGTGTAACAGCTTTTAAAAAGAAGGACCCACAAGCCATCATGGTACCTCCATACCTTGATGCACTTTTTTCTACAAACACCATTAACAGGTCTCTTTGGTCCCCACCAACTTTGAAGTTAAAATAAGGAAAATGTGCTTTGATGAACCATTAGTGTCTCTCAATATCTTCCAGGCTAAGTCTACTCAATTTATGAGGCAAGGGATTTTCTTTTTTCCCTTTTTTTCCCTTTCTTCTTCCATGCTGCCAGCTGTGCAAATGCAACCTGGAATCAGAAGTCTAATGCTCAGGGCTCAAATATCATCACCAGTAATAAAAATCAGTAACTGAGGTTTACCTGAGAGTGATGCTGTTAGTGTCAGAGACAGAGCAGAAAACCAGCTCACTTTCCCACAACTATTCTGTCTCTTAATTGCTAGCAATAATAAAAGCTCAATTCTGATAAGTAAGGGGATACATCAGACATATGGGGAGCAGGTCTAGGGGGCAAGTGCCATAGTTATTTCCCTCACTGTAATGGCATTTAGGAAGTTATTTACAGCATGTAAACTAGAAGACATGCATGGGGACATTGTGTGAGAGACAGATGGACTAAGAAAAGCATCTGGCTTCTATACAATAGAAATATTAAACCTTAAAGCAATCAAAGATCTTTAAAGTAAGGAACCCTGTCTTGCTCCCCAGCAAATTGAATGACCAACATTCCAAGGTTTACAAGAGGAAGAATTCACCATCAAAACTTCCAGGAGTAGAAGATCAGATATTTGAGTTTTACTGAACTTGAAAAGTTCTTGGTCAAAACACATAGGTTGTAAAGAACTCATAATTTTAAGGTTCTTAGGCAATTTTCTTTAGGATCTAGAAATTCCAGTTTGCAACATAATGAGAAGAACATTACTTTTAGTGTTACATTCTATGCAAAAAGACTGTAAATGATTCATTCTCATGATTCACACCTGGCAGAGGAGACCCCCAGGGGCTGGGAGAGAGAGAAGTTCGCTGAGTTATGTGATAAAAAGGTTCTGCCCATGCTGCAGGAGAGCACATTACACATCTTCTAAATATACATTGCTGCACAGCTCTCACAATGAGAAGCAAATAACAGACTTCACGTCTATCATATGCCTGTAGGTGGGAAACAACTTTTCCACACAGCCCTGCCTGTTCTCACTTTTATTATAGCAGTGTCCTAACACTGGACAAGGTGACTTGGCCAGCTCAAACTTCTTGTTTGGTGGAAGTAAAAAGCAGAATGAATGCAGTAAACTTTAAATCCAAGGCTTGGTGTCATGGGAGATAAAAAGGCAAACTTCTAATAAAAGGATCTTGGAGAACGGCAAGCAAGAGCTCTACTGAAATCATATTTTTAAATTATTTTTATCCTGTTGAATGACAGAGCTTGTCACTTCTATGCAGTATAAATGACTGAATAGTTCATATGAGCAATAATACCATGGCAGATTGAGGCAAGCCAAGATTTGATTCTTAGCTCTGCTACCAATTCATGCAGATAAATCATTCAAAGTCTTTGTGTTTTGACTTTCCCATCTGAGAAAGGAGATATTCAGCTTAGTTCACAGAAGTGTTGAAATGTTGATCATTTTTATGCACACAGCAATGTGAACTCATTGGGTGAAAGGTGCTTTGGAAGTATTAAATATTCCCCTTGCTAATATGCCTGCTTTCCTCTTCCTACTCTTTATGGGTAGTGCTGTTCTTTTGAATGAACTTCAGCCCATTAGAATTTGACAGTAGAGAATTTACATTCTTTGCAATGATAAATGCACTTAATTTTCTTCATCCAAATGTGTTCCAACCCAGCATTTAAGCATAAAACTAATCTCCTTAGTTTCACACAACTATTGAATAAAAACAAGTGCTCAAGTGTTCTGTCAAATTGAGACCATAAAAGTTTTTGCAAGAATAAGCAGCAATTGGCAGTTGAACTCTGTGATTTGAAAAAAGTTCTCCTCCAAATCTTGGAGAAACTATCAATAGTTTGGTTGTTACCCCACCAAAATTGATGTCGTATCAATACACACAGGTTAAAAAAACTCAAACAAACAACAAAAATATATTAATTTCACATCATAGACTCAATTCTTTCTCTAGAACTTCAGTATTCCCTGTTACTCCTTGTTCTGACTTTGGAGGGGAAAGCAACACTAATTGCAAGTCTGAGTTTGAGGGAAGAGGAATATTCTTCCCTTCACCTTCATCACAGGGAACAGGTTTTCTTCTGCAGTTTTATCAGTTGTGGTGCATTTCCTACATCTACAAGATCCTAATATACCAACAATGTCTCTGACCATTTCTGCTGTTCCTGTTTTACTCATCAGTAGAAGTTATATTTCTTATATAATCAGGAGATTGATCTGGGACTTAAAGAGGTTTGTGCAGTGTATGAGCTACAACTCCTGAATTCCCCTGGAATGCATGCAGTGTATCCATGCATATTTCATCAATTCTGATCTGAATGTTCACCTTAATAACAAACAACTGTTGTAAATCAGTTCTCATGCTCTCTGCAATAAACCAGAATGTAACATAAACTGAGCTCACTTAGACTGTTTTTCCTGAGATGGTGCATTAGGTCAGAGACTCATTGTGAGAGGGCTGCAGTTGGTAATCTGCAACATTACAGATTGTTAGGATTTCATTGACTTCAAAGGCAGAAGATTATCTTCCCTTCTGCAGATGGTATCAGGGAGGTTCCTAGAAAGACCTTGCCAGCTTCATTGCAAAGACAGACCTAATGAACTTCAATGAAACAAATGAAAATGGAAGTTTCTATGCAAAGGAGCTGATGTACCTATGAAACAGCCTGGCACAGAGTAAGACTGAATTAATGACCAGCATACTTGTAAATATTTATTGAAACGGTGAATTCTGAGAGGGAAATCTAGGGCTCTTCTGTCTGGAGCAGAAAACTGGAAGAGCTAATGTATAAAAATCTCCAGTGGACATGCAATGCATAACCTAATAAAGCTGAGACACCTGAAGACCCCTCCTTCCCTGAAACTTAGTTATTATTAAGGTAAGCAAAAATTTTATTCTGCCAGGATGAAAGGTATTGGACCTGTTCTTGTAGGAGTTTAGTTCAGATTAACTTGTAGTTGGCAGCAGCAAATGCTGAGTGTTACTATGCTCAGAAAGGGGTGCTGGAGAAGTAGGACTGTATCTCGGACCGAGATTGTGCAAAGGCTTCTTAATTTATGAGATCTCTGATTTAAATAAATGATAAATCATATATTTAATTCCCCAAAGAAGGCTAAATGTCCTACCTCGCCCTTAGGAACTCAGAGGGTTGGGGGTTATAAGGTGAATTACCAGAGAAAGATTTGTAGACTGCAGGTAGAAGCATCAGAGGAGTGGACAAAAGCTCAGTAAAAGCAGCATCCAGAATGAAACCACTCTTCTGGGTAAAATATCTCAGGTAACATGTGGGCTGACATTCCCAAAGCTACTAAGGAGATCAAGCAGGAAAAAATAATTAGCTACAACTGTTGAGGCTGTAAGGTTCCAAAAGCACTCAATGTGTAGAGCTGAAAGCAAGATAATGCATTTTAAAGTTTATCTCTTCCTGGAATAGGAAGGTGACTCCATCACAGACGGTAATGCTAAAAAAAACCAATAAGGTAGACTTAATAATACTGTACAGGTGTTTCTGCTCCACAGAAATTGCCATGTTTTCAGTAATGCTTGTTAATCCATCATTTTACATGGAAGTTCCCCCTGCTTATCTTACTATCATCAGAAAAACATATCTTGTTCTGCTTATGATCATAATTCCCAATTCAAATCTTTGTCTGTTACATCACAGTAGATTGGGGAGGGAGGGAGCCTAGGAAGTACAGGGATAAAACCAAAATAAATATTCATTTAAATTTCAGAGTAAAACCTTAAGCACTTTATTCTTTGAAACAGAGAAAAAAATGCATCATCCAGATTTTGTGTGCAATATCTGTATTTTTTAATATCATCTTGAAATCAGGAATAAAACCCAGGATAAACTTGTGCAAATGGCCCTAGAATCAGTCTTCCTGACAGGAAAATGTAGACTTGCTGTATGGTCCATCAAGCTGCCTCTGGAAGTAGTTTAGCCATTTATTTGGCCTGTATTAATAATGGTCAAGTATGAAAGGAATTAACGGCTCATAAAAAGCATAGGAAGAGTAATAAAAACGTTGAAAGACAAAAAGTTGGAATTTAATCCCTTTAGAGGAACATTCTCCCTGCCCATTAAAATGCTGCCTTTATTCAGTCATTCCCATTAACAAGAAACTCAGCCTGCTGCAGGACAGGCAGGTGGTGCCATTCCTTCGCCTTCCCAACTAATGGAAGTTTCCCTTTGAACTCGACACCACCACAGAAGCTCTGTGGGCCTGCAGGATTTCCTCACTTCTTCCCTGTGGGATTCTCATGGAACCCTCAGATTTTGCTCCTTTTTGGCATCTTTGAGGCTGTGATTCTATTCCTGCAATCTCTGTGTTGAAACAATGACCTGCTATGACTTGCTAAAGGAAAAGAAGCTGACCTTGATACCTAATGATACCAGCAGGGAAGTCACGAGTCTGATCCCCTGAACAGCCTCGCTCCAGCAGCTCCTGCCCCATGAGCAGCACCAGGAACAGGCTGATCAGGCTTGCTATAGACCCTGAGCATCCCTCTGCATGCTGCAGATGGAAAATCAGACACAGGTTTTTCCAGTGTGATGCCACAAAATGCTGCTCAGCCAGAGAAGAGCCTGCAATTCTATGACATTCACTTTGGTTTAACATTCTGAAAGCTGAGCCTCCACTGCCCTAACGACAGTTAGATCTGCAGAAACTGCCCAGTGATACCAAGACTCACATATAAATATATCTGCCAGGCAAACAGCTTTAAATAATCCAATATGAGTAACAATTTGCTGCAGCAATTTGACAATAAAAACAAAAGAAAAAAAACTTCAAATAAAAATCCTTCATGATTGTGCCCAGGAATTCCATTATAACAGTTCACAAATTGTAGTTTCAGCAATTGGTCAAAGTACTACATGAAAAGTTAGTAATATAAAACAAATGAACTTTTTGCAATATTACCAAGAGCAACCACTGAGGAAATCCTTTCCTTCTTTACAGGAAAGTTATTTTCTATTTATAAGATATATTCCTATATTTATGTTTATAAAAAAGAAGCTATTGCTACTGTAGAGACAGTAACTATAGATGGCTGAATAGTGTTCAATATTTAGCAAAGACATTTTTGAATCACATTTTCCTACTGTTAAGCCATTTATACAGCTACCAAATAAGACATTTCTAATTTTTTACCACCTTGCAGTGACTAATTTATTCAAATGCTATTTTTTCCACTATTCATCTCCTCCTAATGGCAATAAATACCTTGACATGACCTATTGACTAGTTTCCCTTAGCTCTATTAAATTGTACATTTTGTTTAATTTATTAGCTTTTGTAAATGTAGCAGATAGCTGTTGGTTGGTTTTGTTTGTTTGCTGGTTTCTGATTGCAAGATCATAGATTGGCCTCCATACACACAGGATGGGGAAACTTGGCAACCTCAGACAATCAACCCCACAGAAAAGATGACCCATCCCTTAGTAAGCCAAAGGAGAAGATAAAATTTAAAATACAACTCACAGTTGTAAAATCAAAGCCACAGATATCTTCTAAATATTTACTCTCAGTAGGCAGAGAAACCAGCAAGACCATGAAATCCATTCAAAGAATTCCATGGAAATCATGTCAGTAGTGGGATAGCAGTGTAAGTCTCCTAGATAAAAACTGTATTTTGTAAGAAATTTAGATGAATCCAGTTAGACAGTAAGGCCGAATAAAGTGAAATAAATTCAACTGTCATTAGAAAACCATGCTCCCTGGCACAACAGATTTAATCTACAGCAATAATTCTGCTGCATATTTGCTTAAGTCCAGTTATCCCAACATAGGCCAGAAAGACATGTACACTATGAATATGTGACATGTATTCTGTGATCTCTGAACCAGGCTGAACTCTTCAAAATTCCATTAACTTCTCCTACATTGTCTGAGAGAAAATACTACCTCAGTTTCCCTTTATGTGAAATAAGAATTCTCCTACTGCTTTGACAAGAATCCTGGAGTGAGTACCCAAACCATGCAGAGCACTTTTACACACCATCTCTACAAATAATAAGTGAGTATATAAGCATCACACAGAATTGTGTCCTTTTTTTTCCCCTACTAATACAGACATTTAAAATACATGAGGATTCCAGAGGAGGAGATGGGGGTCAGTGAGGGGAATCAAATGGCTGCAGGTCTCTTGACCTTACAGTTTTTCCAGTCTATAACAACAGGGACCTCTCCATTTCAAAAAAAAAAAAAAAATATAGCCCATTCTGTTCTGAATCTGCTGTGATGAAATGGAATTTGCATTCAGCATTCATCATCAGTGGTCAGAGGGAATCACTGTCTCCATCAAAGATTGTGCACTTTAAATCCTCTGCTAATTCAACTGCTATATATTTGATTTTAATTAAAGTTCTGTCATGAATTATAAAAGACCATATCTTCAAAGTCATTAATTAAGGCCCCTCGGTGTCTGAATACCAACACTCTAATGACAAGTGAGGTGTACAGTGACTAGCAACAAGCATCTGCCCAGCAGCAGCAGCAAAGCAAGCAGAACTATTATTCTGACATGTTCAGGATTTCACTTGCCCATTGTTACAGCAAAGAGATCTCCCATGAATACAAACAGAACAGCAGTGGGGAATAGCCAGGCTTTGGTGTGGCACTGTTTGTGAGTAAAGTGCTTCTTCACAGGATTTGAGAAATGTGTCAGTCAGTGAGGGTCTGTCCTTAGGGTCTGTCTCTGAAATCTGAACAGCAGAAATGCCACAGCTCTGCACTATGGGCTTAGGAGCTGATCATGCAATCACATCCATTTAGCTCTTGCTCTTACTATGGGGATAGGGGTGGCTACCTGGCTAGCAAAGGGCTTGGTGCCATCATCTTTACTCACATTTTACACTGCAAGGTGCCTCATGGAGCTCCACAGGCCCATTCACAACACATGGCACAGGGCAACAACAGTGTGGACTGCAGATCTGTTCCCAGTGCTACTGAGGATCATGCTGAGTTTCCCAAGTTCAGCCAAATACAGCATCATCAGGACTTTTTCTGAACCACTAGTATCTGGAAGCACCAGTAGAGAACCACCTGTATGTTTGAAGACAAATTAGTTCTGCACATTGTATCCACAAAGTCTAGTTCATGATCAAATTTTAAAAAATCATTCTTTATTTAGTAGCAAGCTAACAAATTATATCCATGTGTCAGGAGAACTTCACATCCTTATGACCTAACTTACTAAAACAGAAAGAATGAGAGAAACAAAAGGAAAAATATAATTGCTACTTTAAATGCTGAAAATCACACCTAGTACCAATGATTGACCCTCTGTACATCGTTCCACTCTCACCCCTCCATGCACACAAACACATGCACTGATTTCCAGCAGTTTAAAGACTCCCTCATGTGGTGGTCAGATATGGTGAATTAGATCACTGAGGCCTGAGCCAGTTGCTCAGCAGACAGAGAGCACATCTAGATAATAAATGATGTGGATGTTTAAAGCTTACGTTCTGTTAGGATCAATCCTTCAACATACAAGGCTTAGATGAGCTCACTGGTCTGCAATATAAATGAATTCTTGCTGAAGTGATTAATCCTTTTAAACTCAATGGGCATTGCTCTGACTAACCATTGCTTTCTAGAGAAGACCTTACTAAAATAGATAAACTGCACCACACCTTCCTCTGTTCTCAGGGGTACACATCTCTTTCAGTCAGCTGCAGCAGGCACCCACTATTTCTGTTACAGGCACTGAAAGGCAGGTGCTTGGAGCTTAGTGACTTGGCAGTGTCAAACCCCATAAAGAATGTAGACCCTTAGTGTGTTACTACTGTTATTTATATAGATGATCCACCTTCAGGACAGGTACCACATAAGAAAGAGCAGTGAGTAGATACACGATTCCTACCCACGCCAGGCTCAGGGGAGCCTCAGTCTGACACCACATTCATGGCCTTGCTACTTCTGCCATGGTGCCCTACAAGTCAGACATGTGGTAAAAGGCAACAAAATCCCTTTTTTAGCATAGTCCAGTCCCATACTTTCTTCTGTAAGCTCTTTGCTTTCTTGGTACTTATAAACTTTTCTTCCCCAGACAAGAAGAAAGAAGGCTCTGGAATGCTGATCCAGGAGAAATTGCAAAATGGGATCTCTGAAAAGAGAATGAGTCACAAGGCAGCCCTGGAAAACCAAAAAGTAGCCAAAGATCTGGCTAAACTGGATCTTGGGATATTTTCATTGGCACCTTTCCTGAAGTTCAGGCAAACTTTTCCATCACCTGAGCTTTGAGTTTTCCAGTTCCTTAGAAGTTCTGATTAAAACACTCTGAGAACACTACAGCAGCTCTGACAACTTTAATGAAATATTTCTTTTCCACAAATCTTGCTAAAATCAATGCAAGTCTATCTACACTAATAAATTGTTTTGCTTCCTAAACTAGAAGCTATAAACTAGTACATGACCTAGAAAACACATGAGAAGGGGTGATACACACACACTGCAATAGTTTACTTGCAGACACACATCCCACTGCATCCAGTTAGAACCAGCTGAGTTGGTAATCAGAGGATCAGCTGTCTTCTTAAGACCTTAATTGTCCTGATGATTATTTATTTCTTCAGCCTAGCAACAGGTTTCAATCTAAAACATAAAACCCCACCAGGAATAAATCCATCACCCTTCCATGGCTTCTGCTTATGACACTCTGCCTAACATACTTTTGTGGAACCACAAGGAAATCATCTGCTTTTGACAAAATTTTGGAATTAGTAGGAATTGTTACAGTGTGTTTCTGGAGGGATGACTACCCTGTGAGCAAATTATCTAGGACACCATCTGAAGTCTAATCTTGAAATTGCTGAGCGCTTCTGAATCATTTCAAAAATCATTTTGTGAAACAGAAAATTCCTTTGATAAAAACAGCATGTTAATACATGCTCATGTTTCTCTTATCACAGTCAGATCTACCTAGATATGTAGCTTACAGCTCAAAAGTCACCATGATTCCTTTTTTACTGTTATTATTAAAGTATGTCCTCAAAAGAGGTATTTACCTTCTCAGACTATGTGGTGTCTGCCATACAGTAACTATTAATGTATGAAAGTAGACATTTATACAGTAAATTTGGCATCTCACTCACAAAGTAGATTGTTTAAAATTCTTAATATGGAGTGGTTCTAACTTGAAATAAACTCAGTAGCTATAGAGGAGCCTTTTATAGCTCAGGAGAGATACATCAATGTGTATATCAGATAAATACCTAATATAGAAATTATATGCAACAGAGAAAATATTTTTTTCTGCAAATACATAAAGGCAACAGTAGGAGATACACCTCTGTTCATTTTCTGTAGCTAATCCAGAGGTAGCATCTGTTTATATATACAAAGTATCTTGTAGAGGATTAAGGTAAAAGAAAGGAGATCTAGATTATTGCTTCAGCTCTTCCAAATAGTTGGTAGATGGCCTTAGGTTCTCTTCTCAGCAGGGCTTTTTCTTCTTTCCCTGTGTTTTGTATTGCCTCTTTCCTTAATGTTTAACTTGTAGGAAGTCTACCCAGAAGTCATTAATTACAGTCAGAGGTAATCTCTTCAGAGCAGGGAGGGCTGAGGAATGTCTGTGCACCAAACAGTAACAGCAGTTAACCCATCAATCTGTCAATGTCAGAATACATCACTTCAGATCCTTCAGAGTCTGTCTCCCTGATCTGGAGCTTATCTAGTCTGAGATAAGAAAACACATCATACCATGTCTTCAAATTCAGCAAGAGTGGTAGGGTGATGGGGTAATTTGGGCTGTAACAGACCTCAGGAGTCATTTAGCCCAACTTCTAACTCAATGCAGAGACCAGCCAGCACCAGAATGTCCCTACTGCCAGGACTGAGCACGACTGCATTCCCAGCCTGTAAAAGCAGCACCTCTCTAGCACACTACAAACAGACTATGGCATAGAGATTGAAGACAAATACAAGGAGATAAGAAGCATTTTACCCCAAATATAGTCTCAATACAATAGGACTTCTACTCTAACAAAGTGTCACCAGAATTTATTTTGCTTTGCCAATCTGAAAGAGGGCAGCTCAGTCAGTATCTCTAGTGTCATGTGCTAATGGAAGACTGCTCAGAAACTAAATCTATTGGTTCACCCAATACCCATAAATTCAATATTCCATTATGTATTATGTTTCCTAATTGAACATAACTTGCTTAACTGCTCACACACTGAAGTAGTACCAGCAAAGCAATATACCAGCAGAAATGCAAAGGTGAGAAATAATGCTTCACTGCAGGTCTGCATGCTTTCTGTTGCTTTTCCAATTTCTTTTACAAAGTATATTTAAAAGGTGACCTCAACCTACTCTCACTGGTAGCAAAGATAAGAAACAAAATACAGTGAGATTTTCAAACTGCATGGACCTCATAGTCTATTCAAAAGTTTCTTCATCCATTTCTGATCCGATATTCATTAGGGCAGACAGAGAACAGAACATTCATTAGTTTTCAATGGGGCTTATGAGTGCAACTGGAATGTGCCAGGGCACATTTGGCTTTAAACAGATTCACCACAGTCCCCTTCTAAATGAAAGCTGCTAAGCTGTCATAAATTACATTAAAATTCTTATGAAAATGACGTGGTTCTCATGCCTTAAGATTTACATCAGCCCTTGACCTAACACAGAACACAGAGATAACTGCAGAATTTGGAACATGATACATAATAATTTTACTTGCTTAATTAAGAAAACCAAAGAGTAACCTGGCACATGTAGTGATGGCTTCCTTGGCCTTTGTTCTCTTCCAGTGTCGCATGGCCAGATACAAATATGAGCTGTCATCACAAAGCAGAAGAGTCATTCCCTACAACCAAGTAACAGGCTCTGGAAAAACTGGATCATATTTTCAGAACTGCTGTTTATTAAGGCAACACTTTAAATGCCCATGGATTTTTGCTGATGGGGAGAAACTAAAAAAGAATGTGTCATTTCAAAGTTGAACCGTTAGGGGAAAGTCGTTCACTGTAACTCAAGTCAGCCGGATTCACTCCTGAAAGGATGAGTGGGGATAAATAAAAAGCTACTTGCTGACAAAGACAGCTCCATTCATGCACAAAGTTCCCATAGCTCCTCTTTCTCTCCTGAGCTTCAAGTGCTGTTTCCCATGGTGGATTCACCCAGCAGCCCTGCGTACAGCTGCTGTGTTGGGCTCTCAGTGGCAGCAAAAGCCCCTGCAAATGTTTTCTCCCTGAGCCCCTCAGTCTCCCCTCTGAAATCCCTGCCTTTAAGACTATTCACTTCATGGACAATGGGATGCAGTTGGCAAAGTAGTTTGATGTTAGCATAAATCAAACAACTGTCAATATTAGCAATTTACAATCAATTATCAAATATCATCAGTAAACACCAAACACCTGCAAAGCATTTTCATTGACAGCCCTATTTGTTAAGAGGGGTCATATCTGGAAAACTTTCATTTAGTGCTCATTGGAAAGCCGTGGCAATTTTTATGGTGACATACAGGTCAGAGGAACTTTCATAGCTGGATTTGTATTCAGTAGAAATTGTAGACCCTTGGCTGGCCAGAACAGTTTGCAATCATGCAGAATTGCCAGCCTCCCATCTTGAAAAATCATAAGCCAAATGCCTAGATTAGGGACACTGAGCTAAAATAATATTCCACTTGTAGTAGCACCTCAAAGACAGCAATATTATGAATGACACAATAAATGGACTGTCCATGACAATGGCCATATTTACACCAAAATCTCAGATTAAGGCAGCTGCACCAGGCAATCAAACCCCCATTACAAGCAAACACTGATTTTTGGACAATTTCCCTGACATCCTTTATTGAAGCTCATTTCTATTGCTGAATCTGCCTAATTATCTTTTACCCTGTAGGGGTAAGGTGATACCCTGTGTCTTTGGTGGCAAAGCCTCAAGATGGTTCTGAACTCAACAAGCCACAATGACCTTACTGAGAGCTCTGCACGTTGTGCAGAGAGCAGGGAGGGAGTGAGGCTTCCACATAGCATGGTGAGCCCTGAGTACAGACCCACACTCTGTGAACCCTCAGCAGGAGGGGGACAAGAAGCCTTGCTCAGCTGCTCTGCCCTGTGCAGGGTCTGTCTCAAAATCCATAATCAAAATGTTTGCTGCAAGGCACTGTGTGGGACCATAATCACACATGACTAAAGCATATAATCATATCTGTGACATAAAAGTAGCTGAAAAATAGTAGAAACTATTAGAAAAATAGTAGAAACTAAGTAGAAACTTAGCTTAGAAAATAATGTTTAGTAATTTCTTTCTCTTTTTTTTTTAATTTAAAATATATGTGAGACACTTTGTCTTCAAGATTAGGTCAGGTTTTGTTTTTTCCTCTTCTCTGGCATAAATAAATGCTTTCATATATGCAAAGGAGGAGAAAATGTGGCCTCTTTCAGCAACAGTAACTATCTGCCTGTTGCTACCTTAAAATCACAGCAATCACATCTGGTAACTGCCCTTTTCTCATGTTTCCACTAGTTTTCAGACTTCCTCTTGTGGTAGCTTGAGACTGCGCATCTGGATGTTTTAAACATACAAAGGAATTGCTAGAGCAAGCAAAAGGGAAAACGGTGCTGGGAGTTAAGATGTGCAGATAAGCAACTGGTGCACTTTGCAGCTAAAGTAACGGAGAGAGACGGTGGAGAAAAGCTTTTTCCAAAGAGGAGAGCACAAGTTTAGGCATAATGAAGACTCACATTGGCTGTAGCTTCGTTTTTAAAGTACTATTCATCCAAGTTTATCTTTTTAACAAAACTTTAGCCGCACCGTCACCAATCATTAAGTTTCCTGGAGACAGCACTCCCAAAACAGACAAAGAACTAGCAGTGGTAAGTGTTGGTTTCATCTTTGCTTCAGATTTATATTGTTGTTTCATAAGCAGATGTTTCTTTCTTGTTTCAGCTGAGGCTAAGGAATGACTGTAGCATTCTCTCCCTGGAGTCTCTGGAAGTGCCAGCTAGCTAGCAAAGGTATCAGCTTTCAAAAGTTAAAACTGGAGCCAAGTAATGTTTCCTCTCTTAAATTTTTTTAAGCCAGCAAAGAAAGTCAGCTTTTTGAGGATTTTTTTTTTCCCTGAAGTCTCAAGATACAAAATACTTTCATTAAATCATCATGACTATAGTCAAAAAATTGCAATGGTAAGAGAGGAGAAAGGCAAATAAGAGACATCTAATTTTTTACTTAAATCAAGTAGAAGTGAGGGCAGTCAAGACTCCCTCAATGCATGTATCAATCTTTCAAAAGTGTGTTTTTCAGATTGTTTAACGTGCGTTGCATAAACACAACTTTAAGGGACACTACAACTAAAAGCTGGCTCGAATTTCAGAAGCCATCGTGACTAGGTTTGACTTTGGAAAACAATCTCACAGAGGTTTAAAAATTTTCTTTTCCCAAATCCAATCTGGAACAAAAAAAAGAGTTTGTATTTCTGTGATACCAGCAAATTATAGCTATAACTCTACAGCATTTCATTCTAACCTTTTTTTAGTCCTGTGGACGTTCATAAAAGTGACATTATGGGGAAGTCCATTGAAAGGGAGATTGAGATGGATTATCCTTATTTTAGCATGTATATTATAGACTAAATTATTGACTAAATTATTTCTCTTCTTCAGCAGTAAATCCATTTTAAGGAGGATTGAGATAAATTATTCTTATTTTAGGATATAGAGATTTGAAAGTTGCTAACTTTTCTTTAGGAGTTTTTGTGCATCTTGGGGAAGCTTGCCAGGTTAAAGAAGGTCTGGGGGAGGGTAGAGAGAGAATTTCCAGTTGGGAGCTGTGTTGGAAAGTTTAGGAAAAACAGACAAACTGACCCAAATAGGTCATTCCTCAGTCGTTAACAAAAAAAATTCACCCAAGGTTTCGTGTTAGCAGCACAGTAGCCAAGAGCTGGGGGCAGGGGCAGTGCATTTGGGAGAGGAGAGTGGGGTCCCACATGTCTGAGAGCAATTTAACCACTCTAAGAGAATCTATTTTCTTAGACGCAGCCAGGCTTTTATTCAATAACTGCAATCCACATCTCCCCTCATCTGTTTCTTTCAAACAACCTATTTATTATGTGTACTCAGAGGAAAATTACACGCTGGTTTAACACTGCAGTTCTTCTTTGTCTTTCTTGGGGTATTCTTGGGCAATGCTAACTGGCTGCCTTTCCTCACACCCTCCATCAGAACAGCCCCAACACTCAGCATCAGAACACAAATTGCTATGTTGCAGCTGGACCTTGTTTCATTAATGGGCTGGATCAAAATTCCAGATCACCACAGCTCCCTGCTGACTCTGGGGAAACTGCATTTCACAGCCTAGGCCAAGATGTGGTTTGCATAGACACCACATTTTCTTCAAGATTCTCTCCTCATAGAACAGCTGATCATGGTCATTTCTCATCTTCAGTAAAATCTCCATTTTAGGAAAAACTGAAAGGGGTTAGGGTTTTATTTAGAATCCTAGCAAGCAAAATTCTTTGCCACGCTTCAGTTTATATTTTTGATTGTATATCTTGCTCCCAAACCTAAAATGGCAAGAAGAGCAGCCTGGTTCTTCAGTAAATGTCAGTCTTGATGTACAGTCTGTATTACACCATGGGGGATGCAAGCAGAAGCATAGGAAAATCCATCAAACTACACGAAATGAAAACTAGGATGAGAACCAAACTGGCTTGTTTGATTATGTTCTTAATGCATTTCACATAATTTCTAGGCCCCATTAACTACATGTGGAGAGCAGTTCAGTGGAAGCAAAGATGAAACCACTCTGTGTCCTTTATTTGCTAATGCCACAGTCCCCACTGGAGAAATACCACATCGGAAGTTACAAAAATCATGAAAAGTAGTCATGGTCTGTGCTTAATCATGATGGATGGAGGACCTTCTGAAGGAAATGGTGTAACATCTTGATTAAATCCTTTTCTGAGTAATCCTTGAACCATTTCCTATGCTGGGCAGACAAGGTTAGCCTGGACTTTGTGAGGAAGGTGGTGAAAGCTAGGCTTGACCAACTGCAGTTATCAAATGTCCTCTGCTTTATTTTGCTGGTGTTGTGGTTTTATGCCCAGTCTCCTGGGTGAACTTGAGCAATTAATTAGATCCATGAAACAAGGTTTCTCTTGGGAATACTTGCTGGCGCAGGAACTTAAATGTGCACTCATTTTGTCAGGCTTCTTGTAATCCTCAGTTTGAAATAGTGCTCCCTGATATTCCTCATCTATTTTTGGCAAATATAACTTCATCTTATTCAGGTGCTTTCCTCCTTTGCACTCACAGTTAATATCTGGGATACAATACCTGAAGGGTGTTTCTTCCTCAGCTGCAGACTGTTTTTACTGGAAAGATCAGTAACTTGGAACCTTCCTGTCTCACAGCACCATTGGCAAGGGCACCTCTCAGCTCTGTGCAGTGCCAAGCACCCATCTGGGTACAGTTTGGGAATACCTGCTATTCCACATGGCTGTAGATTTTCTTTCACAGAGGGGCATAAAACACTATAAACCCATCCTTAAGAGAAGGGGAGGAGACTTTCATGGGTACTATTTTAGGGGATGAAAATAATGTGATTTGTGCCATCTCTTGGGTCCCTTATGACCACTCTTTTTTAATGAGAAAGAACTTTGTGAACTGCCACCATGGCTGTACAAGAAGCATCAGTCTGGCCATAATGTGCTGGAGCATTCAATGGAGTTTTAAATATGCAAATATTGATTGGCTGCAGTGTAGAAGCAACTGAGATGTTACCAAATACTTTCTTCCTCAGGTCTTTGCAATGTTTGACTCAAAAGCAAACACATCCAACATTCAAACAACTCTGTCTGGTTTGAATAAAGTATGGGGTTTTTCTTTGCAATCAGTGTGGTCTCATTTGTGGGGTTGCTTTGATTTCTTGAGAAGTTTCTCAATAATGCAGATTCTTCCAAAAAATCATTGCACAAAATCTAAAACTGTAAGCAGATTTATACATCATAAAGAAACAAAAAAAAGGCAAACCCATTTTTCCTTTGTGGTTCTACATTAAAGCTCTGTGCTCTATTAGCTAAAAGCAATTCATCAAGTAAAGGTGATAGCTAATAGTGGAAATGATTGTTTAATAAGCAACATCATGTGATCAAGTATGCTTTGTGTCAATTAACAGGATTCTGCTGGTCCCTCACTTACTTGTAATTGTAATTTTGAAAAGAAAACTTGCACATTACAGGTGGAAAGCTAACATGGAATTATAGTATTTAATTATATATTTACAATGATTAACTATTTATTTTATGAATTTTAAAGTCTTTGTTTTGTGTTTTTTTTCCCAAGCAATACCTGAATAAATACTATGGCTGCCCAAAAGACAGTTGCAACTTATTTGTCCTGAAGGATACTCTGAAGAAAATGCAGAAATTTTTTGGGCTGCCTGAAACAGGAGATCTGGATCAAAATACTATTGAGACAATGAAGAAACCCCGCTGTGGTAACCCTGACGTAGCAAATTACAACTTCTTTGCAAGAAAGCCAAAATGGGAAAAGAATCATATAACATACAGGTACAGACTGGTGATGGTGGGTTCTGTTCACACATACCCATAGCACTTCCAAGAACTAAAGAAGGCACTTAGAAATGCAGTAGCTATTTTAGAGGGCTGGACAAGATTCCTTGAATTAGAACCCCCTGGAGTTTGGATAACTACCAAATGCTTTAACAAATACCTCTGTCATTTCAAATTGTAATATAGCAGGAAGAATCATCTCAACATCAACTTCCTGGTTCTGGTTGAAACTAAAGAGATGTTGGGTTTAGTGTAGCAGCTCTGCATCCTAAGGGAGCTGGAGAAAGAGCATCTCAGCTGCCCATCTGCTCCAGGAGGACCAAAGTACTTATTGATTGCAGAGGCCGAACTCCTCTTCATTCTGCAGTTCTAAAAAGGAGATGATTAAATAAATTTTAAAATCAAACAATTGCATTTCAGATACACACAAACATGACTTACAACAAGCCTATTGCAATAAGTTTGGCTTGTTCTAATTTCATCTTCTTCTGAAGAGTTAGGGACCAATACAGCTCTCATTGTGGTAAAAAGCTCATTACCTTAGGTGGTCCATGAACAAATATTTACCACCAATGAGAAAAAACAGCAGATTTGTCTTAGCTGCTTGGCTTAGTCTGCTGTTCCCTCACAAGTTTGGACTCAAAGCATCTTTTGGCCTGCATATAACTTAATAAAGACTGAAAAAACCTGTGACAGCTCTCGCAACCCCTACTTGCTGATGTGCTTCCTCTGAGTCTTCCTCATCTTCCTTAGGCATGAAGTAGTTTCCCTCACTATGCACAGCCCCAGCAGCAAAGAATTGGAAACTTTTCTTTAAATGGATTATAGCAGGCTATAATAGAAGACACTAAGAAGTCTAATTAAAATATATGAAGAAGAAGAAAGCAACACACTTAAGAGTTTGCCCCTTTCTCAAGTCAGGCCTACAGCTATATCTTACATGCTTTTTCCTATTTCCCCAAGTATCTTATTGCCAATGTATCCCACACACAGCTAAAGGATTAGCATTCCATGGGCTTAAACAATATGCAGATAGTAACACAGGTGAGGGAGAAGGGCTGCTTTTCTGTTCTTATTAAAGAGCACAACAATCCACACTTGAAACTTTCAGAATGTTACTGAGCTCCTTTTCTGGGCTCAGTGCTGATGCAAAACCCAGAATGTTTTGTGCAAGGCCCACTGCCATCCAGGTTTTATAGCCTCTGGATTTATAATTTTCTTCTTGCTATTGAGTCCATTCCAAAAGAAAATAAACAGTAAGTGCCACATCTAAGCACTTCTCTGAATCAAAGGGAGGTGTTTAGATCCCAGGTGCAGCAGTGTTACTTCTTAGCTCATATCACTGCTGAGCCTACTCAGTGTTTGAGCAGTTAACAACTAATACAGGGAGGATGTTTGTGTGTTACTTAACCATTGCTTTTATCCCTAAGGATTATAGGCTATACCCCGGATTTGGATCCTGAGACAGTAGATGATGCCTTTGCTCGAGCCTTTCAAGTCTGGAGTGATGTCACACCACTGAGATTTAACCGAATAAATGATGGAGAAGCAGACATTATGATTAATTTTGGCCGATGGGGTATATTTTTCTATTTTTACTTATGTTTTTGATTTTGTTTCTTTCATTAATCCTCAGTTTAGAATGATCCACCCTCAATAAGAGGCACCCATGAGCCTTTCTGGCAAACCTTGTCCTAGCTCACACTTGGCTCATACAAGCTAAGATCTAATTTCCCTAAGACTTTTTCTTATAATGAGAGAGAGAGAGAGAAGTATTTATACAATATCCTTACACTATATTTATCTTTCCAAAAGAGAATTGCTAGAGGCAACATTTTATTTTTAAATTTACAAATTAGAAATAGAACTGAGACATATTGGTACAGACCTTCAGATGGTGTGAGCTGGCTTCCTGCCACAGAAGAGAATGGAATGCCACCATACCATTTTTTTATAGCTCTGCATACTGTTTTCTGTGAAGTGGAGAGGGTTCTAACAGATTAGAGATTAAAAATGGATTTGTGACTTCCAATTTTGACTCCATAGTTGGTTTCCATTCTTTTAACATGGCAGAATGTAAGCTTTCAATGCATTCTTTGGTCTTGAAGAATTTAAAAATATGGATCATAAGCTGAACTATGGTTTGAGTACAGCTGATGATGGGTGACTAGATTAATTTTCATTGTGCACGTCTTTTCAATTAATTCTGGTTTCCCCTGAAAGAATGTTCATGGTTTTTCAGTGTAAACATGGGGTATTTAACTTCCCCTGGACAGTCGCAGAATTTTTAATACTAATGAAGATACTTGCACAGCCAATTACTTGGGAGGTAGACTTTTGGAGTTAAGTGAACAGCTCAAAGAATAACTGAACTCTTTGTAAAAGCCTTCATTTCAAGCCAGTTTTCCTTGCTTTAGCTACTGATGACTTGACCTCAAAAGTTGCAGAGATTCTGTACACTCAGGACTTCAGATCCTCATCCAGACTGGCCCGGTTTCCAAAAAAAAAAAAAAAAAGGTCTTACAAAAGCAGAAGTGTTTCTGCTGGTTTTAGTACTTGCTGGCTATAGCCAGCTAAGAAACTGTGGGCAAACAGCTCCTTCCACATTCAGTCATTCCTATCACTTTACTGCATGTCAGATTCACAGGGGCTGAGACATCCATGAGGTTTCTTCATTTTTATCCTTTCTCTTCAGGAAAGGGTCTACTTTGAAATAGATGGGAGTACAACACCTAATATATGTTCAAATCTTGCCCTTCACAACTGACACTCTAGTCTCCTGAGGGAATTAACTGAACTAGTATTAGGAATGACACCAGCCTGAAATCAGCGTAACAGAGGAGAGAATCAGGCCTGTGTATTTAGGGCTTCTGTTCAATGCCAAGACATCAGACCAAAAGACCAGAAATGATGCAACTGCAGATGCTGGCAGCCAGCTTTGATGCACAGGTCAGTGTGGTGGGAGAGCTATGAATACCAGGGCTATGCCCGTGCCAGCCTGCCTTACCCACAAATGGTGTACTTCCAAGAAAAGCCTACAGTGTAATAACAGGAGAGCTGCTTAACCTGCTGCTGCCCTGTGAGCTGCCTGAGCCTTAGAGTGCTTGAAGTGAAGGAGGAATAGGCTCCTTCAGGGCTCAGAGCAGCAGCAGCAGCAAGCTGGCTTTCCAGAGCTCACTGCCGAGACACCCAGCTGTGCCTTCCTGCCAGGGCAGTGAGTATCCTGCACAAAGAAAAGAGCACAGCAATCCGAGGTGCAGCAGAAAAGGGCAGCCTGCAAAGTGAAATCTGCCTTTACTTTCCAATCTCTGTGTTGGAGAGTGATACAAACTAGCTGAAAATATTCCTCATCTACAACATTTAACTTACAACTCCCTATCAGCCTCCATTGAGAAATAGCACTGTGTATGCTGTCATACATCTCATGTACAGTACTTCTTCACAATTTTTGGTTTCTTTCCACCATATTTATGAGATAGAAAATACCATGCCGTGACAACTGCAGCACTGACTCTTCACGTTCTTTGTAGGAACTGGCTGCTTCTCTTCTGGATCAGTCCTGCTAGCACAACCCAAACCAGTACATTCCCTCACTAAAGTATTCTGCTGCTGTCTTGGATGGGAAAGTACACATAATAATGATCATTCCTGTATAGACTCTGCCCGAGGTCATTAGAAACTGCTCTTTTCTGTCTGTTTGCTCCTCCAGAACATGGTGATGGTTATCCCTTTGATGGCAAAGACGGTCTCCTGGCTCATGCCTTTGCACCAGGGCCAGGAATTGGAGGAGACTCCCATTTTGATGATGATGAACTGTGGACTCTTGGGGAGGGACAAGGTACCAGACTTTTTCATGTTTCCGAACACATGGCCTGCTGGCTGCTCTATTTTAATGCTGCACTAAATGCTTTCATTGTCAGTAAATATTAGGAGGCGAAAATTCATTTATACAATTTAAAATTTCTGCCATTAAAAAAATGCTATGAATAAGTGATTTATCTATGCATTAGTATATATTCCAGGCCCAATACTGTATTCATAGGACTACATGTGACAAACTGAAATAAACCCCAGGGTCTGGGTGTGTCTGTTTCCACCCTGTCCCCCCATGCTACAGCAAATGTCATGCAAGGCTCATTGGAAATACCAAAGAGGTTTATGAGGCACAAGGCATGTTCAGCTCATGTTCAACTGCTGCCTGGAACCTTTGAAACTATACTGAACATTTTAGATCATATTACTTAAGAAACTAAATTACTAAATGTATTAACAGCACGTTTTTAACTTTGCCTTGCCATAGTAACAACATATATATTTTTCTGGGCTGATTCTAACACTTCACCATGAGTAATATCCATGTAATTATTTTAAAATTACCATTTTATATTTCAGCTATGATCACCTTGCCAAGAGAGAAACCAGCAGCATATTAAATTTCGAAGTGGAAATTCAGGCTGCATTTCTATATCAGTATCTTGCAGGAAAAGAAGATGTCCAGAAACTGTATTTTTTGTATCACTTGGTGGGTAATTTCACCACTGCATTTGTTCTCCTTATAGTGGTCAGAGTGAAGTATGGAAATGCAGACGGTGAATATTGCAAATTTCCCTTCTGGTTCAATGGCAAGGAATACAACAGCTGCACAGATGCAGGACGCAACGATGGGTTCCTCTGGTGTTCCACAACCCAAGACTTCGATGCAGATGGGAAATATGGATTTTGTCCCCATGAGTGTAAGTAGACCAATGTTTCTACTGGTTTTTTTCCTGGCAGATTGTTCCCTTCTTTGCTCATCCACTTCTTCTTGTGCTTTTCCCACTTCCTTCCCTTTGAGATAAAGGAATGAATGCCTTTCAGAAATCATAACAACATTTCAGTATTTGTACAAAATTATTAGAAGTCCATGAAAACTAAGTCTGAACTTAATTCCTACCTTCTTGGAATATGAACAGAACTGTCTTTCACAAGAATTTTATTTCATATTTGGAAACATTCATTTGCAGATTAGACAAAGTGTATAACATCTTCATGTAGCCATAACTTTTTGAAATTATACACAAGATTATCATTATTATCTTTCAAATGTATTTATGACAATATGTTTCCTGTTAAAACAACAGGAACACATATTTCTGTGCTTGAAAATCTTGATAAGTCTTTACAGCTTGAGGGATATGACATTTCAGACAATTTATTGGTATGAGTGTTAATTTCATCTCCAGTACATCACACAGCAGGAAACCTTTAGAGAAGCAATTAAGTATAATTGGCTGTAGCCTACTGAGGTAATTCATCAGCAGTGAGAAGAGTAGAGAAGGCAAGGTGCTTTCAGCCACTCGTTCCACCTCCTGTTTGCTAGTTCCTGGCACATATATTAACAGCCATTCCCAGTACTACAGTTTCCCACATTCATTTTTTCCCTTTGTACAGAACCGACTACTAGCTTTGGGGAGTGTTTCATCACTCTTTTTACCTTTTATATCAAGCCCTAAATCTCCTACCTGCTACTCCTGGGTCATAACAAATAATAAGAGAGTTTTGAAAGAGAACCAACTAGAAAGCAATGGTGCTTTTTTCAGATTCATGCTAATCCTGCTTGAAACAATAGTACTAACTTCATCTATAATATGATGGCTACATGCAGTAATTTCAAGAAAAGAGAATGTAGACTGCTGAAAGAAAATTAGACATGCTTAAGCCTCAGGCTAACAAAACATGTTCAGGGGTTTGCCAAGAGTGCACAAGTAGAGCCCACAATGTCCACCTTTCCCCCAGTCTCCTCTTCCTCAGCTAATTCTTTCAGCTAGGAAAGAGAAAAATCTGTCTCATTTCTTTAAAATACTGCAAGCACTCAGAAACAGTCAGAAGGAAATGCAGATTACAGGCAGCTGGAGAAATGGAGATCCACATACCCTGACTGATATGCCTTTGTAACATCCTAAAGTCACGCAAGGCTGAAAATGTAAGCAGTGAAACACTGTCAGGAAGAGCTGGTTCTGAAAGTGAAGTTCCTGGAAATGCCAGTGTCAAGGTTTCTGAAATGGAACAGAAGGGTTTCAGCCTTTTGTTTCTGATGTAATTGTTTTGCAAGATCCATGAACAGTTATGCACAGATGTTCCTTATTAAATGCAGAGTGGCATTGTTCACTCATTATTCCAAGGCACCATTTGCTAAATCCCAGCTAATAAATTCAGATAGGGGAGGATTTACATCAGAGAGTCTGTGTTGGGGGCAACATTCCTGGTTGTTGGTCTTTGTTTCTCTCATGTTTAACTCACTGAAGTTAGATTCAATTCTTCTCATGATAGAGTCACTGTGCATCTTTAACACTGTGGTGCTGTACCAGGCTTTTCTAAAGTTAATCCCAGACCTGTACCCCAGTTTTGCAAACTGATTGAATTATAGTTTGTCAAAGCAGAAGGTAAAGCAGAAAGTTATCTACCTACTACACAAATCTTACACAGGTGTGCTGAACTTCTTTGCCATATGGGATAAAGGGATCTTCATATCTCTCAGTTCCAAGTTCCACTGACACTACAGGCAGTGTAGGCTCCTAACTTTGCTCCTCCAATGTCTAACAATCTCTTCTCTCTGCCTGTACTCCCTCACACTCATCCCAGCTCCTGCAGGCTGCTGCCTGACTTCTCTCCCAGGCTGAACCCTCCTGAAGCTGCAGCTGCCTCCACGTTGGATCTGTGCCACAGGGTTTAGCAGCCTTCCAGCCTGAGGTTTCCTGACATCACAACTGGTTGATTTTTCTAGGAAGAGCTAAAAGTGAAGTTCACATATTAGTAATGTCCAGTCTGAATCTGCTCTCACTTCAGTATATCTTCTCCAGTTTTTAAATTGCTGAGCTTACCCTGATGCAGAACAAGGCCCTTTAAGATCCCCTTACAAGTAAATTGGGCTTTTGTTTTGGGGAAACTGCCCCAGTCTCCAACTTTGCTTTACATTAAAGCAATTTTATAGTAAGGAGGGGGGAGATTGAAAACTTAATAAACCATTGTTACCATCACATGATGTAGCCTCAAGCAAAATGAAAAACTGCATTCTGACTGTGACTCAGAAAGACTGCATGCAAAGTAAGAGACTGGCTTTCCATATGGTTTTTGCAACTTAGCCACATGTAAACCAATATAAAAAAGGCTATTAAAATGCAGAGTTTGCCAGACCTAGAGCTGGAAGCAGCTCATGGTAAGTGAGTCATCTAAACAACTCAGTTTAACTTTGCTCTCCAATTCTATCATTACTTTTTTAAAAAAATAAAGTCCTTCTCCAGTCACAATAGCCACAGTCCTAGTTAATGCACATTTCCTTAGTACAGCATCTGAGACAAAACCCAACATTTGCAGCTTGCTCTTTTGGGGAGGCACAGTGTGTGTTGCAGACAGAACCCCATCCATGCCCAGGACGCAGAAGGATAGAATAACTCTTGTAGGCAGAGCAGAAGTTCAGCAAACTTGTGTGTGTGAGGCAGGCCTGCAAAGCTCCAAGTCTTCTCATTAGTGGGACTGGAACTTCTATAACTTACTGATTCAGATCCCTGATGCTGTAGCCAAGTACTGGTTTAAGTGTAAAAGGCAAAATGGACCATCTGTGTCACAATACCCCATTGTCTGGGAACCCTTTCCTAGTCACCCTTAAGCAGAAGTGGTCTGGGGGGTTTATTTAGGGCTACTCTAAAGAAGCACAGACATAAACAATGCCTCTCTCACTGATGTATCAGACTAAGCAAAGGCAAACTCATATCCTACACAAACACTGAGGCTGTAATGGCCGTTTAGTCATCAAAAACAACAGCAAAGTTAGAAATAACCTGCCAAGCCTTCCCATGTACACATTTGGGGTTTAGCTGCAGCTTTAAACTGGATGAGAGAGAGGGAAAAGGCGTCCTTGGACACCTTAAAAAAGCCAAATCATGCATGCTTTACACTGGGAATTCGAACAGATAAGTCATTCTGCAGTGGTGTTCTTAAAACTCCAGGGGGATTAGCATATGAATGCATGAAGGATTTTTTTATCTCTGTTCAGGGCAAGGCCTAGAGCAGTATGTTGCTTTCACAGTTTCCTCTCACCAGCATGTGGCGAAGCACGTTGTCCTACCACAGATTCCCACTGATAGAGCAGCCAGGAGAAGGCACAGTCAGATTCACAAGACATCTGATACTCCAAGCCACCTGCATTTTCATGGAATTCAATTTGAACACTCATTTTTTAAATATCAACATGTGAAATTGTATCTGTCCTCCTCTAGATATTCCAGAAAGTTTAGTAAAACCCTAAAACCAATCCCAGAACTCAAGTCGTTTTAATTGGAATCATTTTAATCCCTCACACACGAGAAAGGACAGGAGAAGCCTCCAGTGTTCAGCTTTCTTGGACCAGTCATACTTCTCCTCTTCTGCTTCTCTATTGAGTGGCTGAGCAGGTGAGCAGGGATTCTCAGAAATGAGAAGCAAACATAGAGGAAGAACCTACAAGTTATTATTCAATTTTACTGTACACCAGCATTTTAGAGAAACTCTGCCCCATCTGCCATTCTAGCTACCATCTCTGAGAGAAGGTAAATTAATCAGCACAGAGCTAGGAACATGAGTGATTTGCTCAGAACCCTCTTTCTAAATGCTGTTTTGAAAAAGAATATCAAGTCTGTGTTATGTTTGCATTAAGATCAATCAGCCTTCTATACATTTGTGAGACTGTAACAGCCCTGGTCTCTCTTGCTAAGGTATTTCAATGCTGGTGTAAAACAGAGGTTCTGAGTGTGAAGTACATCACACCTGATGGGTGTCCAATGTCTGTCCAGACCCAGGCACATTCCCACGGGCACACTGTGATTCCCTGCTGACACTGAGCTTTGTGTATTGACATTTTCCTCTCTCGTTCTCCCTACAGCACTTTTTACAATGGGTGGCAACGGTGATGGGCAGCCATGCAAATTTCCCTTCAAATTCCAAGGCCAGTCCTATGACCAGTGCACAACAGAAGGCAGGACAGACGGATACCGATGGTGTGGAACCACTGAAGACTACGACAGAGATAAGAAATACGGATTCTGTCCAGAGACTGGTAGGAGGAAAGTTGCTTGCATAACACTGTCTAATTGGTCATTGTTTTAACAAGCCTCCTTTGGCACACTTTCACCAGAGCATACAAAAGTTGATGAGTTAGACACAATTTCAACAGAGGTGGCTAAGGATGTAACTGGAACAGGAGCAATCTGTTGGTGTGTCACAGCACAGGTTTGTCAGGAATACACAAATGACATTGAACATACAAATGCATGGCTACCACTGCAGGAGAATTACAAGCAGATTACAATTTGTTAATGGCCTTGGAAAGAAAGCCTCGTGAGACAGAAGAGAGTATGAATAATATTTTAGCTTAATACTTACCATGTACACCTGTAAAAAGAAATCCTCTTCAGTACATTAAGCTTGTGTTAATAGATCTTTTCAGCAATCCAAAAGAACTAAGTGAAATGGTTTAGCCACAAAAAGAAATTTCAGCTTTCTTCACACTTTTTATACTTGCTAACTTGAGTTTTACAACATAAAGGAACAAAAATTAATTTATAGTGTTGAATAGCTTGGCAGGTGTTCATTTTTAGGTGCTCATTTTGTGACACTAGAGCCATAAGCATAGAGACGAAGTGAACCATGGCAGTTCTAAAATCTGGCTTTTAACAGAGCCAAGGGGAAGCTGCATTCAAACCTACATGCATCCTGTTTTTTGATTTTTTGGGGTCTCTTGAAAATGGACTAACCATTTGCAATACAGATTTAATGGACTGATATTTGGCTTTTTGTTACTTTTGATAACCAGGTGTAACCCTTCCATTTTATATAGCAGATGTTTAAAAAAAAAAAAAAAAAGAAAGGATCAAATTCATTATAACTTGCTACAATGTTAGGAAGAGAAAATTGTAAAGGACCATTCAACAGACAAAAAAACCCAGTGTATCAAGAATCCATGTATTCAAAGTCCTAGGTAACACAGTCACTATCACTGGAAGTAAGAAATATGCTTAGTTTAAGATATTTTTTTTCAGCATAAAAGGCTACTAATAAATAATAATAAATGAGAAATAAATACTAATAAATAATTAGGGAGGTAACCAGCTGTGCCTCTGTATTGCTGTCATGTACCTTCCCAGAAGACAGACCACAATTTGAAAGGATCTGCAATTGCCAGGTAGCAGTGTAAATGAATTTAAATGAGTTTTATATTCTTTTCACATTCTGTTCATGATACTTACTTTAAACTGTTACTTTAAATGCAGTTGCGTCCTCTTCCCTCTAGAAATACCTGTACCTGCACATACAAATGTTATTTCTTATATATTACTGCCATATACTACATAAATGAGAACACAGGGGAAAATTTCTCAAGTTTTTGCAAAAATACTGGTTAAAAAAAAGCTATCCCCATTTAATATATCCTTTTCTTTAGAAAATGTTTAAAATCACATGATTTTAAACTGTACCCTGCTGTCAGGGTATATAAAGCTTATTCTTCAGTGGGACACCCACCAGCCAAGTGGATATTCAACAGCTTTACCTTTCTGGGGTTTTTATTTTTATATAATTAACAAATTAACCTTTCTGACACTAACTCTACTCTCCACCTAAACACTTCAAAACACTTTAAAATAACACCAGAAATGAGCATTAAGATATATTTGCTGGGCAATCACCTTCCACAAAACACTGTAAAACTACTGCTTTCCCCAAGCTGTGAACATGAGTTCAGGGCTCCTTCTCACGCCCATCAAAACTATTGGCAAGACCATTGCAATGGCAATGTGTAGACCTTTTCCTTTTTAATTCTGTCAGACAATTTTCAAATATTACTTTTAATCTTTCTCTTCATATTCCTAGAAGGACTGCAGAATTTCTGCTTCCTTTCTGCTTCCAGCGTAGTTAAGAAGATGCAAAAGGGATCCCCTTCTGACGGTGTTCTCCTGTCATTTTCCACAGCCATGTCAACAGTTGGTGGAAATTCTGAGGGAGCTCCTTGTGTGTTCCCCTTCATCTTCCTTGGGAACAAATATGAGTCGTGTACAAGTGCAGGACGCAATGATGGCAAGCTCTGGTGTGCCTCCACCAGCAGCTACGACGACGACCGCAAGTGGGGCTTTTGTCCAGATCAAGGTAACACCTCCTGTCAGGGCAATACACACCCATGAGCAGTGCCCACACCCATGGGAGCACACATGCAATGATTTCACACTCATACTTATCACTCCTGTTGGTTACAGCACTTCTCCCCAGCCTGAAATCTGAGCAAAATCCCTACACTGAAGTGTGAGACCACAGCTACTGTCACACCCAGAGCTCGTCTGAAATATTCAGATTTTCTAAAGCTATAGTGGCGCAGGATCCTTCCAAAATACAAAACCATGAAATAAATTATAAATCAATAGGTGTTTTTCTCCCCACCAGTTTTTCCTTCCAAGGCTAAAAGTCACAAGTACTATAGTATTTCACTAGTATGCAATAAATTATACACTGATACAAACTAGGAACAAATACTAAATGTAAAAAATAAATAGATGTGTGACTGATATTGCAAAGGATGAAAAATATGTTTAAAAAGTGAGTGAGAATATAAAGTTTATGTGGTGAATATTGCTATTTAAAATTACTTTGATTAATTTTTGTCATATTTTAACATGGGCAAAAGGCTTTTTACATATTTACAAATAAACTCTTGATTTGGAGTGTTATTCTAGGAAGAAAGAAATCTGCCAAATTTCAGAGACTGTTTGGGAATAATTGGTAAAATGTCATCCTATGATAAAAGGTTATTTCTAACCTAACAATATTTGGTACACCAGTACTGATTCAGAGCCTGTTCCCAGAGACACATTTTCACAGACCTGTTTATCACTTACAAGCCATTTCATGGTGAAAAAGATGATTTGATATCTAGATTGCAAGTTCAATCCTTCTGTACCTAAAAGGGATTTCCAATGTTATTTTCTACACTTCATTTTCTCACACAAGTATTAAGACTGTGCTCAGAGTCACTTGCATGGGAGACAGCAGCAAAGATCACTTACAAAGGAAGGTTTTAGAACCACTTCAGTGAAATGTCATCATTAGCAATTGGTGTGATGTTCACCATGGGAGGCTGTAAATATTAATCATTATTATTTATTGTGAATATGTGTCACAATTCTATTTAAATGCAAGCAGCTAACACTGTCTTACTGTGTTATTCAGGGTACAGTCTCTTCTTGGTTGCTGCCCATGAATTTGGCCATGCTATGGGATTAGAGCACTCCGAGGACCCAGGAGCTCTCATGGCCCCCATCTACACCTACACCAAGAACTTTCGACTTTCTCAGGATGACATTAAAGGGATCCAGGAGCTATATGGTAAAGTCCTCCCCCATCAGCAGAACTCATCAGAAAGTCAGGCAGCACAGGTTGAAATCTGGGACTCAGAATTTGCAGCAAATCACAAATGGCCCAATCCCACCAACGCCAAACACATCCTCTGCTCCTTTCCCCCAGCTTTCTTCATATTACCAGGCCTTCCACTTCAATCAAACATTATAATTTAAGGATGATGGATCACTAAATTTACTGAATGAAAAGGAGCATCAAAACACCCCATAAACAGAATTTTAGATGAAAATTTCTAGTGCTTTTACTGGGGCAATGAAATGCCATGTTTGTCTCTAGCTTGAAATACCTTATGTGGGTGGGTTTGGATGTTACTTTCTGCAACACTCTGAGCTCCCCAGATTGTGACCCTCTGCAAGAGTGGAAGCACATTTCTTCCTGTGTCGCAGCTTGGAAACAGTTCACAGTGCCTTCCCACAATTCAAGTTGTACCAACACAATAACATTTCCAGAAAGTGTGTGGGAGGTGAAACTTCGACATAAATGTATTAGGCAGTCTCCTAGAGAAAAAGTAGATTTAAATATTTTTATGTTGCTACATCTTTAACATTTGCTATTTTCTCCACAGATAGTTTTAGTAAAATGCATAAGTAGTATCATGATTAAGATTCCTTTTGTGTAGACATTTTCTACCTTGCAGAGGCACCAGTATACCACAGTCAATTAAGCAGTCATTCCCATACTCCATTTCTCTTTCTGTGGTTTTCACTTTTCTACTGAGAGATCTTTTCAACTGTGACTATATTCTACAGTATTCCACACCTCAGAAATTTTAATAAGAATATGCCAAAAATATTATCACATGAGACAAAAATCTGATTTGAATCTTCATTATTCCTTGTTCTTAGCTGTTTTAATTAAGAATGGGAATTGAGACATGGTCAAGCTTAAGTGAGTTTTCTGAGCCCATATTGTGTATCTTTGCTAAGAGTTCAAAATTTAACCCAGTTGTCTTAAAGCATGCTTTAAGTTCCAAGAAAAAACTATCTTTCTTCCTCTTTTTAACCGATATAACCCTTTACAAACTGCTTTCTATGTAAAACAAGTATTCAAAAAAACCATCTTTTCTTGCTTTATATCACAAATCAGCTACACTCCATTTTTTTCTCATAGAGTAAATTAACCCAGTGTCTGAGAAAGAGGCAAATGCCTCAAGACAAGCAGAAGCCAAATAATAATACCAAATAAAATAAACCAGATGGCAAAATGCATGTTCTGAAAAGTACATTGTGATTCTTGGTGAGGGCAGAAAGATCATACAAATGGCTCAAAATGCATCTTTGTAACTTGCCAAATTTTGGCACTTCTCTAAAAAAGAGAAATCCACTTTGACGTCTTTCTCAGCAGAGCTGCACATAATTCTGAGTACAAGGACTTTGAAATCTTTATCCTCTTTTTGAACCAGCAAAATAAATACTGTAATGTTCACTTCTGAACCCAGTATAGTCTAATTATCTCTCAGGTTAAAACAGGCAGCTCACACACAGGTACCATGTCTCGAATGAGGCCACACAGAGGATTAAGGCAGGAGTGGAAGTCAAGGCTTCCTCAGCTGTGCTCCACTCTTCTTCTGAAGAGATTTTATTATCAGTTTTTCCTCCTTCAAGAACTCACTCCAAATGACTACCTTTTTAGAAGCCATGGCAGCTCTTGTTCCCCATGTAACCCCTGCAGACCTTGATTTCAGTGTAACAGAATATCTCTGTTCACCATCACAGAGGTGTCACCTGATGTGGGACCAGGGCCAGGGCCAGGACCAGGCCCACAGCCAACCCTTGGACCTGTCACCCCAGAGCTCTGCAAGCATGACATTGTATTTGATGGAGTCGCACAAATTAGAGGAGAAACGTTTTTCTTCAAAGATAGGTAAGTGAGATAAATTGCTTACCAAGAGAGCCTCAAGTGAAGGAATCTGTGAGACCTATTCACCAAAATCTACAAATTTATTATCAGGCACAATATCCACCCTTTGTTTTGTGTATTCAGAGATGGGAAAGTGTCCTAAGGGAAATGGAAATGGTTTAATTCAGGTTGAGTCCAAAGCCATTAAAGAACAGCATTATGTGACTCATGGCTGCTGTAATAACACATCAAAGACACCTGTGATTGGGATAGGCTACATGTGTGCAAAGCCTCTAAGACAGAAGGCACCAAAGGCATTTTTGATGCAAAAGCAGAGACATTCCCCATAAAATGAGGTGGCTGCTCAGCTGTGGCTCCCACTGCCTTTGCCAGGGCCTGCATTACCCAGCTGCTCAACAATGCAGAGCAGATCCTAAGGAGAATGGGGCTTGGCAGGACCATTGTGAGAGACACTAAAGCTCCTTTGTCAATCAATGCCAAATTTGGAATAATTTATCCTCAGTTACCAACATTCTCCCAACACCACTGAAGATCTGGGTCCACACACATTCAATGAGAGTGCCTAAATCAAACACTGTCTTCTATCATATAAAAACATATACAAGCATCTCAAGCTAAGGGAAGTACTGCAACCCACCTGTTCATTGCCCCTTGCCAGTTGTCAGTTGAAATTTACAAGGAAACGGGAACTAACAAATAAGTTCCCCTCACAAAATAGCAATTTAAAAATTATTTGTATCTCTTGGTGATATACCTGAGTCCAGCTGTCTACTCCAGATTCAAATTTTCAGCTAGATATATGAAGCATTTATTACTATGCAGCATGGTTTAACTCTACTCACCAGCTTTTAATACAAAAAAACCCATGGTTGGTTAGTTAGTTGATTTTTAAGGCTTAATACAATGATTTCATGTATTTCCTTCTAGATCCAATTATATGATACCCAGAATAATGGTGCTTTAGGTTTGAAGTTGGACTTAATTTTTATTACAGGCTTTGTGTTTTAGCAATGCAGAAACAGAATTTAAACCCTCTGCTTGTAAGAAGCTTTGATCTGGTCTGTGGGGATCACTCTGATACCTTTTGTATTCTTTCTCTTGGCCCTGTCAGCAGCAGGTTAAGATTCCAGTGATCCCTACTGGCAAGGAAGATTCTTTCCTTGGCCACCATGTGGCCCCATAGTACCGACAGATCAGCCTCACTTGAAATCTCTCAGGGCTGACCCCAGCACCCCATACCAAGTTTGCCAAAAACAGTGCCCACTTTTGCTAATTTAGACATCAGAGTGCTGAAGTATCCACCTGAGCTCAGTGCCTTCAGAGGAAAAACATTCTCACAGCAGTAAAACCCCTACCTAGTTCCACCCCATACCCAGCTACTGCTCCTCTTCTGCTCACTCGTGGCCCTTGGTTTTCAGCCAGACCTCCACTTTGCTTCTGCTCCTGCAAACCAGCAGTCATGTAAAGGAACAATGTAAAATCTACTCCTAAGCCAGCAGAGTGATCCAATATTCTATATAATCCCAACAAAATACAAGTATTTTGCATTTAGATACAGTTGGTCTAAGAACTATTCAAATACCAAAACAATGTGCTCAGACTGGCTCAGCCTTTATCCAGCATGCAGCAAAAGCAGACAACTGTTGAATTGTTTTGCTCTGGAATGGCTTTGCCTGTCAGTCTTGCAGCTTTCCAAGTATCAAGCAAACAGCACTGTGACTCACTTCTGGAATTCAAGAAACAACTGCCTATCATGTGTCGTGTGACTTCTATGATTCATGAAAATTAACATAGAATCCAACTGTCACATGGCAAAGAGAGTAAATAGCAAAAATGAGGTTAGATATGATTTATTCTTTCCAAAAAAGAAAAGTATTTGCCCTCTTCACCTCAAATCAAGGAAAGAAAATTACCAGGAAAGGGGGATTACTGAAGGTGCTGTTAGAGAGCACCATAGAGAACAGTTGAGCTTTTCTATTGGGCACAGAATGCCCAAGAATAGCATTTCCACAGATGGTTTTATTTTGAGTGAACAAAAGTTCACACTTCGGAATTTATCAGAACACTAAAAAAGACCCACTTTCAATAACTGTATATAAAAATAATAATAATCATCATCATTGCAAATATAGATTATGTTAAAATATGATGTAAAATACATAATGTAAGTAAATTATTAAATCTATCTATAAATTTAATATTAAGATTTAATATGAATGAGTTTAAACATTTTATTGTGTTCAAACTGAAATGAGAAAGCCAAATAATTAATTTCACCATTTCCTCAGTAAGATGTGTAGAAATAGAAATACCTTCGACCCAATTCAAAAACAAAATAAAATTCAGCTTTGACAAAGTTTCCCTTTCCAAAAGAAAACCTCACCAATTTAACAAGTCCCTTGAAATGTGTGGTTTATTAAAAACCTGGTGTTAAGTCTCTGTTGGCCCTGGAAAGTTTGAAATTCAGGCAGATAGCAATTACTGGAGCTCATTCAGCCATAAATCAGGTCCAAACTTGACTGAGAATTCTGTAACTTGGATTTTTAAAGGAACTACTTATATGAATGTGGTGTTATAAAGATTTTCTATATGAATTTCCATTTCATATCATATTGGGTCTGCTTTTCTGTCTAAAATGAGAAGCATGAAACGAACAGTATTACCTATTACAGCATGTCATATGTGTTTTAACACTTTCAAGAGGAGTAATTAGCCACATGGCTTATTCTTTGCATCTTTTTTGTAAATTAAAATTATGAGTCATGCTCAGAGATACTTTTGTACATGTTAAAAAAAATCTATGTATACAAAACAAAGATAGGATAATATATTACTAACTTCATTATTGATAAAAATACAGCAATTTGTTAAATTAATTTAGGACTGCTCCTCCAAATTTTAGGCAAAAAAAAATGCAGATTAAGATCCTGGGCTTCTCAAAGGTATAATTATTCTAGGCAGGAACGAGTAATGACAGTTTATACTCTGCAAAAAATAAAATGCCAGTAGCACCTTGAGCTTCAGAAACATATTAATGGTAAAAGCAGTTTGACCTCAGAATTTAACGACTATAGCTTGGTGCAAGAGCAATTCCACCAGCCTGCTCATTTTTCATTTTATGACCATGTCAAAACTTTTGTTCTGTTGGGGAAAAAAGTTCTTCGTTCTATGGAGGATGAAATAGCAGTGTCATTTTTTAATACCAAAAGCCCTCAGCACAATGCTCTGCCATTTAAAGATAATTAGAGCTTTTAAAAGCTTAAATCAAATTATCATCCTACTTATACATAAAATAGCCTATAAATTACCTTTTGCATTTCTCTAATGAACACTTTTAGTACTAGCAGTTTCTTTTACAGCCAAACTCACTTCCAAGCACTATGATATACTGCTATTAAATTTGAACTTTTAGTTACTACAATAGTAATTGCAAGAGAAGTTCATGGAATACAAAACTCTGCTTTTGTCAAATGCTCGTCCATCTGCTCCATACACAGCAGCAGGAGGTTTCTAACAGTTTAAATGGTGTGTAAATGAGTTTATTTGTATGCTCAAAGCATTTTATTTGTATACTCAAAGCATAGGATAAATTTTGCCCTGATGCAAAATCGCAACAGGAAGCAAACAGCACAGCAATTTCACCTGCAGTCCAGCATGCAGCTTAGAGTGCAGCTCCTCTAGCAACATGCCTCCAAATAAATGAGTTTGTTTTTCAGTCAGTGAAGAGAAGAGTTACATGTGTGTGCTGTTGTGTGTGCGCATGTGTGTGTGTGTGTGTGTGTGTGTGTGTGTGTGTGTGTGTGT
>JANPWX010000087.1:1858476-1887972 GCA_024734555.1 Trochalopteron elliotii | reverse complement strand
TGCTCACGTGGCCTGTGCCACAAGTGATGAGAAACAGATGTGCTGCTGAATTAGTTCATTGTAAACCTTGTACAATTTTCTGTTCTGCTCAGATTCATGTGGAGGACTATAAACCCCCGAGGAAAACCCACAGGTCCTCTTCTTGTTGCTACATTCTGGCCTGATCTGCCTGAGAAAATTGATGCTGTCTATGAGGCCCCTCAGGACGAGAAGGCTGTATTTTTCTCAGGTATTGGTTTTAAAGGCTATTTTTTTTTTACAGGTATGGGCTTTAGGTTTCAAAATGTAAGTAGTCATTTGCATAATGTTGCATTTAAGCTCACTTTCCTCCAAGTTGTACCTGGGACAGGAATAGCCTGTCTAAGAGTCAGCAGAGCCAACAGGTGGGGTGACAGATCCCCCTATTCCCACATTGAGGATTCTAGGACAAAGGCTGGATTTGAAAGACTCAAAACAGCATTCAACCTCCAGTACAACAAAAGGAGAACCATAAGCACCTAGAAAGGGACATTCAACAATAAGCAAAACCAAACAAGAATCACTATTTAAAATGCAAAGCAACAACAGTGGGAGCTCTCTTTCCTCAATCACTGCTCTGTTTTTCTTGTTTCCTTCCATTTTAAGCCATTATCTCAGCACATGTTGCTTGAGAAGACTATATTTTATTTTTTCTCCTCATGCCTCTCCTTGTCTCCTTGTCTTTTGCCAAAGACTGACTTCCACTTTGGCTTCCAAGCATCTTCCTTGGTGGCTCATCAGGCAGAGGATACAGGCAGCTGTGCAAGCTGCATCCATGGGAGAGGAGGAGGACAGGAAGCTCTGCTGTCTGTCACATACGGTTCAGCTGTAGTGGCCAAAGGAGCAGAGTGTGAGACTGTTTTCAACATGAAGAACTGAGCCAGCAAAACCTAGGCTCCAGTATCTACTAAAAACATGACTAAACATCTCCAGCCATGTAAAAACCATATGGCAAAAGCTGCTGTGCATTTTCTGTACAGGAGAGAAAAAAGTTATGATAATCTATTCCACATGGCTCAGAGGCCATTTGCTTTACATGGATGGGGGAAAAAAAAGAAACTAAAAGAAGTCGGGCAAAGAAAAACACTTAAAATATTGCATGTATTATATATAATCCTATCACATCTAAACCTCTCATTTTCTTTATAAATTCCAGGAAAATGTAGCTAACCTGCATTTTTTAAAAAATAAATAAGAACTATCGAAAAACAAAGACTGGTTTGAAAATAGCACAACTGTCTTAAAATACTTACTGGTTAGTCCCACCCTTTGCTTCTGAAAAGTGAATCAAAAACTTACAAGAACCTCAAATGTTACACTTTACACTTTTCTCACATTAATACTTTACTTACTTACTTTCCCACTAGCACAGAATCAAAGAGATGTCATTTCATTAATAAGTCTTTCCGTGGCTTTCAGAGGATCCAGTGAGGCTATTTACTAAGCAAATTATAATTCCATGTAAAGAACATGGAACACTACTACATAGTCCACAAGTACATATCTGGAGAGACATTAGATAATGTTGTGTGACAAACACAACAGGAACTCTGAGCAAAGACTTCCTATTAATCACTCAATAAAACTGGTCAACAAAACAAATAAAGGGTGAACATGAGCTGCTGCATTTGTACATCAGGTGCCCCAGCCTGATTTCAGACAATTTTCATCATACAAAAAAATTCCTGTATAAACTACCTGTTTTAGCATATAGCCCCAATGTACCAAGGCAGTGTCTGCCTTAGCATCAACTAAGAAGGGAGGGAGCAAGACAAAAGAGGAGATGTCTTTTTCTGAGGCAAGAAGCACTTCAGTAGCAAAAGCAGTAGTAATCACATTTGGATTGTAATCACAGATGGTAAAATACTAGGAAGAATAATGGTAGAGCTAGTGCAATAAAAAGTCACATGGTAAAGGAAAAAAGAAGAAATACCCTTTTGTTAGTGATTAGTAAACAGTTCTTCTTTGCTTTTTCTCCTTCTCTTCTTAGGAAATGAGTACTGGGTTTATTCAGCGAGCAACTTGGACAGGGGCTATCCAAAGAAACTCAGCAGCCTGGGACTGCCCCCTGACGTGCAGCGTGTCGATGCAGCTTTTAACTGGGGCAGGAACAAGAGGACATACATTTTCGCTGGAGACAGATACTGGAAGTAAGATGCATTGGTGGTGGTAGGATGCTGTCAGCCAAGCTGTCTCTAGGGCTGAATGCACCCTGAGCTTCAGGGTGCAGGGACCAAACATAGGGCACATCCTCTGGGAATACAAAACAAGGGCTGCCAGGACAGTGCTGACAGCAGGAAAGTGCTTCAGTACAGGAACAGGAAACTGTAGAAACTGTGTTTGAGAAAAGAACCAGCCTCAAAAACAGCAATGGAAGAGGGTATCTGAGAGTGTCTGTCAGGCTGCCCACCACTATCAACTCATCCCTACACCCCCATATACCAGCAACTGCCCCACATCAGTCCCTAGCTCTTAAGAGGGGCAAGTTGTCCTTGTTGTCAGCTCACAAATGCTGGGAGAAAACTCTCCAAGGAATTCCTTAAAAATACACTGAGCTCCAATCACTTGAATCCAAAGACTGACCAGATTGCCCAGGAAATTCTTTCACTAAGCCATCAGGTTTAGAGGCACTGGATTTAAAGGAAACAGCAGAGTGACTACCAAAACATGCTGGGGATGACTGTAAATCCTTTCAGCAGCTGATCTACTATCACTTACACCTTTGCTCTACTAATATAGTTGGCACTGAGGAAATCTGAGCAAACCACAACTGTATCTGTAAGTACTTTGAGAAAAATCTTAGCCTCAATTCATTTTGACAGTCTCTCAATCCTTTTCATGTTTCCAGTGAAACTCAGGTGACCTGCTACCATGCTCTTATCTTATCATCTTAGATTAAGAAAGAATGTCCTTAAAATGTCTCAAGGCTATTACTGTGGTAGAAATAAATATCCCACATTACACCTGAAGGGTCTGCTAATTGTATAATTGTATTTAATAGAATTTCATTACCATAATTCCCAGGGAGATCTAGCACACAAGACCATCTTAAAAAGCAGAGGAGGAACTCTGTGAGTTACCTCTGTGCTATCAAAATGGCATCAGAACAAAACAGAGGCCCCGACTCCTGCAGTCACTGTCAGAGGCCTGTTCCAGGAACAGGACTTTACTTCAGGAATGCAGACATTACACAACAGGCTGAAAGTGGGCCCATTCATTAACTGATAATTTAGAGGAAAGTTAAACATCAGAAATAACCACCAGAAATCTAAAAGATTCTCCAACCTTTAAGGATTCATTCTGAGAGATGTTTTATATAAGATATCAAAGGAGGTCTCAGTATAATTGAGTCCATTTTATGTGAACAATAATTTCATGTTATGATTAAACCGAATTACTTTCTTTATTTTATCCTAATGGCTGTGGATTCCTGTAAGTAAATAAAATACTCTTTCCATACAATTGCCACTTGAAATTTTCAATTACTTTAAGGACAGTAATCTTCTCCATTATATAAAGAAAAAAAAACTAAAAACTTCAAGGATGTTATTTATTCTTTAATGTCATATTGCAGAGACCATTTAAACACAAGTAGTTATAATACAGCCATTTGAAACACTTCAGACTCCTACTAAAACCTACAGACTATGAGTTTAAAAGCTGCTGATACCTCTGTACCAACCATTGTTTTGATTAACTGTACCTGCAGGGCCTCCAAGTAATTCATCACTCCAATCACAGACAGTATTTCTATCGAAGTACCTTATCAAGTGCAGTCACTGCAGAATGCATTATTTATTGTTAAGGAAACAAAATAGGATTAAGTGATTTCTATCTGTGTAAAGAAGAAAGCAAGCAGTTGAAAAATATTTCAGAAAAAAATGTATCTCTGTTGAACAGATGCTATAACCCTTAAGAATGTGGTGTTACATTTTATACAAGGACTCTGTCGATGGAATCAAAATAGTTACATACCATAGTCCTTCCTGTGCCATTATCACACTTACTTTAAATGGATTTTTTGGAAGCCTTCTCTCTTCTTCATTCCAGCCACAAGCTATTTTAGTGTTATTATAACAAGACTGTTGAGCATAGCACAGTTTTGTGAGGGAGGGGAAAAGGAGCTGGCTCAGATTCCACAGCTGAAGTTTTAAAGCTACCCAGCAAGGTATTAGATTTTCTTTAAATAGCCCCCCCAAAAAAGGGTAAGGAATTTAAATAAATCATTTAAATTGATTTTGACCAACCTACTGCTCATTAGTACTGGTGTAACTTTGGATATAATCCAAGTAGTTCATAGAGCAATGAGGGAAAAGTAACCAGAGATACTTACACACACGGATAAATAGAAATTGGGAACATAAATGGTTTTCTCCCTCCAGTACTGTCAAAGACAACCTCACTGAAGTCTCCTGCTCCTGAAGAGGTGCTTCAGCACCTGAAAGGTCATCGAGGCCTCACATGCTGTACTTGAAGCCAGGTTCAAACTATATTGCATGTCACTGTGCTCAGGACACCTCCACGCCTCCTGCTCAGCACCGACTCCCATCCAAATTACATTTCTGGAAAGAACTTTCCTTAGAAAGCGTATTTCAATTCAGCATTGCACTTTTGAAGGAAAGATGAAAAATTTCACAGGGTGTTAAAGGAAACAGCAATAATTCTAATGAAATAGAAATCATGTTACAATCTCAGTTATTATATTTCTGTTTGTTTTATATAGTCACATTTGCTGAGGACACCCTGAAAAATTACATTAGAATTTAACATTAAATGCAGATTTGTAATGCAGAAATATAATCTCCTTCAGGTACAATGAAGAAAAGAAGAAAATGGAGATTGCATCCCCTAAATTCATTGCTGACTCTTGGAATGGTGTTCCAGATAACCTCGATGCTGTCCTGGGCCTTGGGGACAGTGGTAAGCTGATTTAAGTCACTAACAAACCATCTTATTTGTTTGCTGCAAAACTTATTGGAGACTTTAATTTCTTGTGATCCACGAGTAGGAGCCAAATGGAGCCACCCAGTGCCTGATGCACAGGATGTCCTAACCCCAGGATGCATGACCGAGCCAGTCCTTGTGGCTTGGACATTTCCCAGCTCCTTGATACTCCCCAGGTTCCTCCACACCAGCACACAGTCCCAGCACCACTTCAGCACATCCTGCCCTAGCACAGCCAGAACTCAAGTATGAAAATCTCCCTGATCATAGGCATGAATGGGTTTTACGTTGCAATTTTTCTAAATTTTTCTAAATTCCTATGCACTCCAGCTGAGATCCTGGCCCGTGGTTTTAAGGGGCCTTAAATTTTGCATAGATATGCACTAAAGTCTGAAAGCAACACTGGTGTCACATGAGTCTTGACTCAGTCACATTTTCAACCTCTATTTTGCCAGCAAACATTTCATCCCAGAAAATTCTGGCTCACAAAGTAGTGACCTTTTTAAGGCTCCATTTAACAAGAGCTCTCTTCTACAGGATGGGAATTTTAATGCAGTTTTAAAATATTTCTTTTTTTATAATACAAATACATATGAATATTTTTATTCAGTTCATTAAGCTTCATGAAATCACAAAGACAAAAAATCTTTGATCAAGAATTATGTGCTCCATAATCTGAGTATGTTTATTTATTTATTTTAACAGGATATACCTACTTTTTCAAAGATCAGTACTATCTACAAATGGAAGACAAGAGTTTGAAGATTGTTAAAATTGGAAAGATAAGCTCTGACTGGTTGGGGTGCTGAACCATATGAGATATCAATAACCAAATATTTACTTTTTTGTTATATGCCTTATCTGTAATTAGAAATAGATCTGAATGCTAATTACTGGACCAGTCTGGTACTGGCACCAAAGCACGAAGTACCAGTACTGTACACATCAGATAATTTAAGAGTGTTTGCCTCCTCAGTATACAAAAGATGTTTACGTATATATTCTGGTACAATTTTTCCATTGTCATGCTAGTCATAGTAGTGCTATGAACAGAACAGCCATCATTCTTTATTCCCTTGGTGCTTAAACAAAGCCTTGGAACCTTTGGAGACTGGATCATGCCCCTCTGTTATTCACTGACCAGATAGGTTCAAATGAGATGTACCAGCAGTGCACTTTGATTTTTATTTTTTTTTAAATACAACTCTGTTATAAATGGATGGTTTGTCTTGATGTTTTTCACCCTCTTACAAGTTTGATCATTACTTCCATTTATTTACATAATAATACAGAAAGACTGTCAAAGGCACAGGTTGCCTCAGGATCTGCTTTGTGTTGATGCATGATAGAATCATGGCAAAAAACTGTGTTAAAGTATTGTTTTAAAGTACGTTTTATTTTAATACCTTAGTTAAATTTAGCAATTTGCTTCATGCACTTTGTTACTACTATATAACTTGTTTATATGGATGGAAACGATTCAGATTTTTGAAGACAATGCGTTATACATAAAAGTCAAGTATTGTTTAACATGCTTTATTTTTCTGTTCTTTATAATATTGGGGGGTTTGTTCAATTAGGCTTTTTGCTTATGCATTTGGCAACAGAAAATGTTCTTTTCACAATCTGACAGAATGTTTCTCATTAAAAAATAAACCAAAAAGAATGTCCCACACATGAAGTGCCAACAATATCAATAAAATCAAATTAGATTGTCAACACTACTCACGGCCAGGCTCCCTTGTATCACTTGAAATTATAAATTCAGTAGTATGTGTCAGTGCACTACCCGTCAAAAGCAAAAACATTATCCCAGTATATAAACACATAGCAGGTTTATTTAGAAACACAGGTTATTTTCTCTGTTGTTTCCAAGGTGCAACTGCAACAATTTAATTAAAGAGATGATATGGCCCCATGTCTGTGCAAAGCCTGCTACCCTCCCTGAACAGTTTATACTCCTGTCTGCCATGCAGACTCTATCACAGGCTACCTCCCCACAGCCCAGGCAGGAAGAGAGGGTGTATGTATTCTATAGGGATGTCAGCTTGAGAAACAGAGACATAAACCCTTATCCTGCCCATGAGATCAGCCACCATCTGGCCAAGCATCTTATCCAGCTCCATGCACATGAAACACTTCAAAATCCTCTATGGAGTGCATAAGGCAAGGGGTCAACCTAGGTCCTTCTAAAAACATCTCTCACTTCAAGTCCATGATTCACAGAACTGACCAGTAACTAATACCTGAGCCCATGATCCATTGGTTTCTTCATGTGTCCTCTACAACTTCATGATATTTTACACTCAGTGCTTTCCTGTTCTAACCAGAGTTTTTTACTATGATATTCTGAAAAGATACTACTTCTAAAATTCTGCATTTGTCAAATCATCTTTTAAATGCACCCATCCAGATATAACTCCACTTTAAAAAGCTGTCAACTACTGTAGACAATCCTCCCCTGGATGAGCCAGCACTATTTTTACTTATGCCCAAAGAAAAGGTGCCTTATCTACTCCTCAGAATACTCATTCTCGTTAAAAATCATTAATCACTTTCATAATTAGTCTTGCACCAGAGCCAACAAAATAAAGCACAAAACAAAGTGGCACTAATTACAAAATGTTAGTGTTGTAGTTTTTACAAACACCTGGCAACCGCAGGATCTATTTCAGGGATGTATGACCTGTCCTGATCATAAACATCTTCCTGCACTAGTGCTGAAAATATTCTCGAGCTTTAATGACTGCCAGGCATTCCTTTTGAGCACTGCAATAATTCAAGCTCTGTTTTAAGAATCCTCAATAACCATGCCCTGAAGATTTTTATGTTCTTATGTCAATACTGCCCCAACGTGCCTACCTGAGCATCTGTATTTAATATGGAAGGGGTTTCAAACATACACAGAGTAGCCCATATTTGCAATGGGCCTTCCAGCTCTGAACTTGCTAAATCACATTTCTACTGATTACTGAAATAGTTTCCTTTTCGTCTACAGCTTACACATGTTTTGCAACATTGGCAAATCTACCATCTTACGTTCTGTAGTAATAGCACCATAATCCCACAAAACTCTGCACATCTGGTGGGTGTAAGGAGCTCTGCTTCTCCTTTTGTTCTTGCCTATGTAAACCCATTCTCGAATGACTAAATCACTGGCAGAAAATCAGAAATAAATTTTCTATCCTTAACCCGTTGCACACTTCTTTGGGTTCAGTTTCAGGCTGGTGACTTTAAGATTAACACAGGTCATTTATAAACACATCTGTTTCTGCTCATCAATGGTAACATTTGCCAGGAACATCACTTATGTATGTCAGACAAGCTGGGGGAGTACACTGACCTTCTCATTAGCCTTTCACATCTGACCTGGGAAACACTAAGTCACAAAATGTGTCCTGAAAAAGTCTTTGGGTCTAATTCCACTTACTGAGAGCCACTTCTAAAACCTCCCTCTTCTTTCCTGTTTATAATGTGTTAACCATGAAATGGAAAGTCCTCACCTGCGAAGCACTGCAGCTCAACCTGTACCCAACCATGTCCCATGCAAACCCATCCCACTCACTTGCTTCCCTGTTTAACTCTAGGTCTGTCCCAACACTGTGGACTTTTTTGATGATCCCTAGACCCTTGGATGAACCAGATTACCCTTCCCAAGCCTCTTTTTTCACCTCTCTTGTGCTCTTTGAGACTGTGCCCTTGTCAAGGAGGACACTGCCCTTGTCTTTTCTGCCCTCAACACATTTCTCCCAAAACATTTTTAGAACAGAACCGAAAGTTTTTACCTACCTTCTCTAAAGAGGAAGAAACAAAGGGAAAAAGGCTTTACCCTTTGAAGAAAAAGTGTTTACCTCAAAGCCATACAAAATCCAGCACAAACATTTATCAAACTTGTTCTACTTCTAGAGTTTTATTAAATTGAAGTTGGGTTCCCTTAGGACTTTTTGGTGTCAGGGTAGACTTGCACACATTTTGCACTGAAGCCTGCTGCAACATGGAGAGAGTTCAGACACTCTTGCTCCTTAAGCTGAAGGAAATCTTCTACCAGTTATGAGCAGAATGGGCTGCAGGCCCCAGCAGGGCAGCTCCAGTCCAGTAGGGCAAAGGGCAGTGGTTTAGCCACTGCTCCATCACAATACATAAAAAGCAGCCAAGGCTATAACAAAATGCCACAGTTCAAACACTGAATAGACAGAGCAGCCTGAACTGTGAATCATGCTTAACAGTTTGTGTCTCACTGACACTTTTTATTTGCTAAAAAATTTCTTCCTGCTACTCTCTCGATTTTGCAAAGCAGCAGTTACCCATAAATTTTAGCAATTGACTCTGTGTTGTTCTTAAAATCAGGAGGAAGTAGGCCCTTTGGGCCCACTTTGGACAAATTATTTCTATTTACAAACTCAGACATGCATGTTTTTAGCAGCAAATACTAAGTGAATGAATATACTTCTGCTTTTGGGCGAGCTGAAATCAGCAAACAAGCAGGCATTGGGCTCTGTAGAATCACAGAGATTGGTACATGCAAGGGGAAACACTTGTTCCAGACTGGTTATGTAAAACAATCAGAAGTAATAAGGTGTTTCCAGGTAGGACACTGTATAAGAAGAAAAACAAAATCAGAAAAAAACACTCAAAAAAACAAACAAGCCAACAACTATGTTTTCAGATAAAGATTCCTTGCCTTTTCAGAGAATAATCTTCATCAGATATATTATCTTTGGTGGTTTTTGGGAAAACAAATTTCTGGCCTGGATCAAGTAGGAATGGATTAAATGAACCAATAGTCTCTTCTAGTCTTGAACTGCCTTAGGCCATGAAATTAATTTATATAATTTAAGCATATATAATAGCTTTTTCTAAATTACATATTAAATATAAACCTGCATTTGTACATGCAAATGCACACACAAAGAAATAGCTCATGGCTATATTAGAATATTTTAATACAAATGTCAGAATAGAATATTTGGTTTGAAGAGACTTATGACAATCCTCTAGTCCAACTGTCTGAAGTCTAATTGACCTAAACCTGCTTAGTACATAATCCCAGTTTTTCTCTTCTCCAGAAAATGTATACAGTCTGAGCAAAGAACAACACAGAGAAATAAAGTATGAGTGTTCAGCCTGCATGGGTGTTCTTCCCTGGTAGCACTACTGGAGATAACAGCCAAGAAATCCAAGATAATCAGTAGTTCATTTGTTTTATTGCTCAGTCACTTTCTCCATAGCTGCAATTGCTGCATGAGAGGCCACACCAGCACCTACAGGTCGGTCAGCCTAACCAACACTGGGAAAGTTATATCCACCCTGCCTGCTTATGTCATCACTGGATCATTCTTTCACCTCATTTTGCAAATCCCCAAACTCCCAGGATACTTCTAAAGCTCAGCTTCAGCAAGATTCACCATACTCATGCTCAGAATCTTCCAGACAACCAACGAGCCAGCCTGGAAGAGGGACACAAGAATAAAAGGCCTCATGACACTACAGGTCTGTATTTCCCTTGCAAACCCTGTGCAGACACTCTGCACAATGAGCCAGAGGGTGACAAAACAGAATCTGTTGAACTTTCAGCTGTCTTTTACTGCCCAGTCCTTTCCTCTGGGACTTCTCAGAATTACTCTCAAATGACTGACTTGCTTTGCTGTTAAGAATTTGTTAGCATTGCCAAAACAAACTAAAATTGTAAGAGGATAATTGTTTTAATTTAGATTAGCCTAGAGTTTGGCAGTCTATCCCTGGAATTATGTGAAGGTGGTCTCCACTTTCTAAAAGACAGGAATTCACAATATTAAGCTATCCAAATGAGCTTATTTTCCATTTCTCTTACCACTGCTTCAACCTTGGGCTGCTTCATAGCTATATTCTGCCTTGCCTATGCCTCTTACAGCACAATACTGCTGCCAAAAGGGCTGAAGCCTGAAAACAGCTTCACACTCTGCAGCTGGGTGCCAGGCAGTGATGCAGACCCAGCATAAAGTTTCTAATCACCATTAGCCAAGGAACTGGGAAATTCCATCACAGGTTTCCCATCCAGTGTCACATCAGTACAGTTACTTCAGCCGTGGAGACCATTTCTACTGTGGTTGCACCTAAACAATTCTGGCCATGGCCACTCTCCACTGCCCTCCTTTCCAGCTCCCCAAATGTGACTCAGTGGAACTCCCCACAGCAGAGCTCACTGCCTCAGGACAGCAGCAGAGGAGTGAATAAAGCAAACCAAGGCAAAGGACTTTACCAGAGAGGCAAGTCCTGCATGCAAAAGGAAGACAAGGGCTCTGCTTCCTCTCTGTGGTCAATGCATTGACTGCTGAACCCAGGCTTCAAAAGAGAGAGAGTTGTGCAGGTATTAGTTTTTCTCACTAGCTGAAGACATGGGAAGGCTCATTAAATTCTAGCATTTTCACACTTTTCCATTAAGAAAATGTACTTTTCAAGGCCACTCATAATTCTATTCATCAGCACCTCAAAAGAATTAAGTAGGAGGACCTACACTGAAAATCCTTTTTCTGTTGTTTCTAATGCTGTCAAAGAGGTTTCTAAACCCCTCATTTGTAGGGGTTTCACCCACTTTCACATTTAGATGTCTTTCTATGCAGCACTGTACAGCACTGTATTTCCATATAAAACTGTTTGCCAGTGCTAAAATTCTTAGGAATTATATTTAAATAGTGGAACATGATCTGAATAACTGTGACATGAGCTAGGCTGCTGTAGACACCACATGACACACTGTGAAAAGGCAAAAGGAGTCTCTGCAAAAAATATGGTAGAAATAATGCAACCAAATTACTTTCTCCTAAGTTTGGAAAAATCTACATCCTCACTAGCCCTATATACAATCCCAAAGTAGGCTAATTCGGACGGACATTCATGAAATGTGGATGTAAACTAGAACCATTCCTGGAGTTCAAGGAGATAAAAGCCTCTGCAGAGCCAAGAAGCGGCTTTAAAATAATTGACAGCTCTAAAGAGAGTAATTGCAGTTGACACAGCATTGCTTCCAGTTTGATTTTCCTTCCAGAGTCAGCAGAGGAGCTGTCACAGACACACTGGGGAAGGGGAGCTATTTTGAAGTTCCTGGCTGTGGGTGCGTCCTGCACTGTCCGGGCTCGGAGCGGCCCCTGCGGGCAGCGCGGCCGCACCGCGGAGCGCCGGCACCGGGACAAGGCTGTCAACCCACCGACACCGGCACAAGGCTCCGAGCCCAGTGACACCGGCACAAGGCTCCCCGGCCCACCGACACCGGCACAAGGATCCGAGCCCAGTGACACCGGCACAAGGCTCCGAGCCCAGTGACACCGGCACAAGGCTCCCCGAGCCCAGTGACACCGGCACAAGGATTCGAGCCCACCGACACCGGCACAAGGCTCCCCGAGCTCAGTGACACCGGCACAAGGCTCCGAGCCCAGTGACACCGGCACAAGGCTCCGAACCCACCGACACCGGCACAAGGCTCCGAGCCCAGTGACACCGGCACAAGGATCCGAGCCCAGTGACACCGGCACAAGGCTCCCCGGCCCACCGACACCGGCACAAGGCTCCGAACCCACCGACACCCGCTCCTCCTGCCCACGGCCCCACAACAACCCCCTGCACCAAAGGCAGCACAGAGAACAGCTGCGGCCCCCTAAGAGACTGCCAAGCAGGAGGCTTGAAGGATTTTGCTCTCCTTGGGCCAATTATTTTGGGGTAGTACCAAGCTATTTGAAAAGATAAAGAGTGTTTAAACATGAAAAGGAAAGCGCATTTTGTTGGGAATAAGTGTGAAAATTCTTTTACAGAAGCAATTCTGTAAAGAGAGGGAGAACAGTTGCATCACGTTCCACAACTCCCATATACGTTCTGCCGTATGTACACTCTGTATTCATTTAGGGGAAGCTTTTTCCTGAGTTTGTCTCTCTCCTTCCTGATGCCCCTCAGGCTCTTCATTTTAGTCACCGTCCCTTCAAGCCAAATGAGGAAAGTCATCCAAAGCCGCACAGCCTTCAGCCAAGACAGGCTGGGAAATGACTGTGCCGGCTTCAAGGAATTTCCTCACTGTAGGAGGTAAGTCCCCCACAGCAATTCCTGCCAGTCTGAAGAGCAAATATTGTCTTTACAGCAGCACAGTGTGCTGCCAGTAGACCTCTGGCCACATCTCAGCACTATCTCCACCACACACTATGGGTATTCCAACCTATTATTTATATTTTTTCCAGACTTGTTAAAGTCTTTGTTCTTTAAACTGATACCACCTGAATGTAATTTTAACAGGTCACCTTGGTGCAATTCTCTGGTATGAATCAACACCTGAAACTGTTTATTTAACATTCTAAATTTTCTTTAAAAAGTAATTCTTTTTAGATCTTGGCATGTCACTAGTATGTCAACTTCCCCTCTCAGAGAATGGCAATTTATGCAGGCCTTGCCTCTATGGATAAAAGGTATGGCACAATTATGGTGTCACAGTGAAAATATAGCCTGAAATATCCTGATATATCCTGAAATATCCTGTGCTTGAGAACACAGGAGATAGAGTGAGAAACCTTGCTAATTAAGAGTGATGACTGCTGAACACTCACACCCCTAAACACACAGATTTGGGAGAGAAACCAAGGAGGATAGTCAGTTCCATCCAGTCTCACATTAACAGTGAAAATACAGAGCTACCAGCCAGTAACTCCACAGGATAACCCAAAATGTAAGAATGGCCAAAGCAAAAGAGCAAGGGAAGTGGTAAATGAGTAGGTAAGTAGCCATGTGGTTCATCTTCACAGAGACGATGGCTCTGTTTTACCCTTGGGAAGCCAGCACTGGCCTCACCTCCCCTGGGCCATCCCACCTGAACATCACTCAGCGCTCAGTGTTGGAGGGGCAGCAACACTAAGATACACTTTGAATCCAAAAAATACTCTTCTTGACCAGAGGGCTGTTACAGCTGCTACTGCTCTTAGGCAGATACCAAAACTTCAGGCATCATGGAAACATAACAAAGTTTTGACAGTATAAAATAAATATGCAAGCAGCTCAAAACTCTGAGATGAACTGACTTGTCATTAGAGGGGCAAAGCAGAGGTCTTCCTTCTGCTATTATTTATGGGGGAGAAGGGGAGGGATCATCAGAAGAGGAATAATCATCAGCAAGGTAACAGATAAATTATTATTAGAGACAGAACTACTGAATTCCATTCCAGCACCTGGGCATGTTTCACACAACTATGGAGAGTTATCAGGATATAAAATCAATTCAAAACATAGACCATGTTCCTGGCAAGCTCTTTACTGCAGCAGATGTCTGTCAATAAACAGAAATTTAACTGTGCCTCGATGGCATTTCATTATCTGGAGCAGAAGAATAGTACTAAATACTTCACATTTATATAGATTAATCTATTCTCACTTACTGTCTAATATCCATCACAATCTAATCTATGTTGGCAAGACCTCTCCATTTCCCTGATGGAATGGGTGTGTACCATTAACATGAACAGGTTTTATCCATATCTGTATCACCACACTACTGGTGGCTATTCATAAAAACACTTCCTTTTTATCAAAATGCAAGATGATGATATTATTACCATTATTTTAAAAAAACACTTGACCTGGAGTTAAACACAACAGCATTGCATTGTGGATAAAGCAAGAATGTTCTTTTCCTCTTATTTGCAAAGCACTTTAAAACAGCTCAGCATTCATGCTGAGTTTGGGGAAGTGAGGGTTAAAGTGAAGGCCCCTCCTCCCCTCTCTTACTTTAAAACAGTACTCATTTTAACATAAATGTGGTACATAAAATTCTGATTGTGCATGTACTCAGTAGTGCTTTTGTAGCTTTTACTTTTGAAGGAACATTGTGATAATTTAACCTGATCTCCTTAAATGTCCCCTCAAATTCAATCTCTGATTGATCAGTCACTTTAACCCTTGATTTAAGGGCTATAAACAACGTAAAATTTACCACATTCAGTGACTGTCTTCTTAAGTAGTTCAGTTTCCACAAAGCCATGAATGACAGCTTATTTTTCATCCAACATGAAGGATATGAGGAAACCACAGGACATGACTGGGTTCCAAATCATGCTGTTTACAAACTATGTGCAAACATACAAACCCTGCTAGCTGAGTGTCTCTCCAAAGCTCTGGATCAGACCTCCAGAGCCCGGGAATTGTGCTGTTCATCCCTGTGCACAAGAATTTCATATCCACCATAGAACAGGCTTTCAACAAATTCATCCATAACACTTCCTACTCTTCAAAATTATTGACTGCAGATGTGGTTTTGAAAACATGCTTCAGGTAAGTTAATTGATGGAAAGTTTGTTTTATAATATTCAGTAACTCAGGCTAACCCTGGTGCCCTAAGCAGAAGCTAGAACTACTTGGTCTTCCTAGAAAACAAAGTATTAAGTATTTACATTCACATTTTCAGAAGTTAAATTAGAATAAATTAAATAACACAACTATTTGTTTAAGTCTTTCCATGATATCACTGTGTTCATCTTTTCAGGACACGTATGTGGTCTGGACTTGTTAAGTTCCAGTAAGACTCAGAGCCAATGAAATGATTCCTCATTAGAGGAAGGAGGAAAAAGCTCTTGTTTTTGTCAACTTGCAGTGTTGCATGTGATCAACAGAGGGTGGAATGCAGAACTTTAAAACACACAGACTGTTCATTACTCCATAGTAACACGGGTTCATTTCACCAGTTACACCATTTACCCACGGCAAAAACTACATCTAACCTGTCCAAGGCTTCTGACACAAAGCACCACAATGAATGTGAAATAATACATACCAGTTCATTTTTACTTCCTTTTTCTTAGAATTATTTGTGAAGGCAGCAGTGTTTTCTTTCCAAAGTTTTTATACCACATTTACTCTAAAAAACAACAAAAACCATTTTCATTAAGTGCATTATAGCCAAGCAACAGAGACAGACAAGGAATTTCCTGAAGAGCTGAGGAAAAATACAAATACAGATACTGGCATGGGTTTTCTCAGTCTAAATATTTTCAATCAAAGCAGCACAGTATGCAATTAAAAATAAAATCAGAATAAATCTAAATATTTTAATGTCAGGCAACTTCTGTTCTAAAGTAAAAAAACTATTTAGAAATTATATGTTCTTAAAAATTATCTGAATGGTAACAGGAAGCCATGAAGAAAAAGTCACTGGAATTCAGACAATGGGATTGTTATTCTCAGGATACACATTTTTTTGTAATTAAAAGTCTTCTATCTCTTAACCAAGAGGATGTTCAAGAGTTTCAAGTAACAATACCAACACTTTCTACATCAAGACACATTATAAACATGAACTAATGAACCCATGGGACAATTCTGTAAGCTGAGTTTGTTGTGGAGCTGGGGAGTCAGAGCTGGCACAGGAAGAGGCCCCAGATCCAGAATGTCACCGTCTCTGAAGAACTGCAGAGCAACCGCAGCCATCTGCTAATCCCTCTCCTCTGCAAGATTTGTAGGGCCAATAACAGGCAAGGCAGAGTAGAAAAAAACATGACTGTACTCACAATTATGGAGCTTCCTAATTTTGGTGCAATTATGGGCTGCTAGTTGTCCACTCCTAGTGCTAGCCCAAGAGCCAGCAGCACCAAAGAATCCCACTGCATCCTGACTGCCTTTGTAGGAGATGCAGGAACAACAGAACATAGCCTTCCTTTCAGAAAGACAAGATCAGAGTATTCAGCATACAGCATTATTGATAGAAGTGACACAATTATTTATTGGACTTCTGTCCAGAAAACACAAGAACTTGTGCACCTGTGGCAGTATGTTCTACCCTATTACATAAGAGATTCCCAAATGGGTCAGTCAATCAACTCAGTGTGCAACTGTAGCATTAGTTTTTTCTTTATTCCAGTAACACTTCAGCACTTGCAGCACTTGCTGTACCAAGGCTCTCTGCCCAGTGGCCTTGGATTAGACCACCATGTCACAGGACATCCTTTACACTGCCTTAATGAAGCACAACAAGCTCCATGCATAACTGTGCATGCTAAAATCCCTGGCCTTTTATCTCAAAGTTCCTTAAACATGTTTGTTTTCCCCTCAGCTACTTTTAAACTAAGCCACAAACTTTGTGCTCAACCAGGCTATGACACAGCCTGTTTGTTTTAAGCTATCCAAGGATATTCAGAGGTCTTAATATCCAATTCAGCTTACTTTTGCAAAGACGGAACATTTACTTTGGGACAGAGAACAGAAAGATGAAATCTCAAAAAACCCAATGAACTCTCCAATGCTTCCACTCTTCCATCATTAAACTACTTTTTTCCATGATATTATCTCCACAGGAGATGTGCCCTAGGTCTGTGTTAAAGCAAGCAACTTTGCTTTTATGGATAAGCATTGCAATTGCCAGTTTTAGCCACAGAGAAGCAGATCTAAACCAGCTTGAGAACCAATCCAACCTCAACAAATAAACCATGAGCAGATTTAAGAACACTGCAACTCTAGCCTTCTGCTAGTCTATGCAAAGCTAGACAATCACCACATCACTTAATGTAATACAGGTAGCATTACTGTTATTGTACAAGTCCCTTACAGTGATTTTTGGAAAAAGGGAAGAGAGAAAGGTCTGGATGACAGGTAACAGTTGTCTTGCCTGAAAAACTACACAAAAGCTTTCCAAAGATATGTGGAAAAGAGCAGTACAAAAGAATAAGCAGAATTTAAAACTGGAGGGACTGCCTTTCATTCTGAAAATATTCAAGAGATATTTCCACATAGGACGGAGTCACAGACTGGTCCTGTTACAATCTACCCTCACCTTTGAGCAGCATTCTAAGTGATTCCTCCGGGTAAAGTGGATAAAAATGCTATCAAGGAAGATATGAATAGAAAGCATTCTTATGGAAAATATAAATGCTTTTTACTAAGGAGTGATAAGCACTCAGAAATAAATCCTGTGCCGTACCATCTCTTTTGAGAGTGAAGCTATAGAATCTAGGGCAAGGCATAAAACAAGGAAGAGGCAAAATGAGCTTATTAGCACCCTTTAATGATTTTGGCTTCCTCCCTTCTCTCTTATTTTCAAAACTTGAACATACATGAAAACATTGTGAAAATCAGTTCTCTAAGGCATTCTTTCCCTATGGCCACAACTGGCAACCCAACAAGCAAAGAGAGAGGTTTCAGAGATTTTATTCCATATCTCATGGCCTAAACTGTGTCTTAGTTTGCTTGTAGGATTTACTACTGCAGTGGAACACAGTTTTTAAAGAAAAGGCAAACACTGGTATTTACATAGAAAACACATCTCTATGCCTACTGAAGCACAAGCTCTTAAGAAAAGTGTTTATTGAAATTTAAGTATAATAAAGCAGTGGTTCAGTAGATTTCAGATATTCATAGCAGCACATTTCCTTTCAGAGTTCTTGGGTTTGCTTTATCATTCCAGACATTTCATATAGCACGTTATAAGCATTTGCAGGGGAACAGCACTTTTACAAGAGCAGCAAATTGCACAGGTGGGAGAGGTTGATGCTAAACATTATTAAAAGATCTTCCTTTCCAAAACAAGAAATGAATGCAAAGGCATAAAATCACCTGGGAGCACAAATTTTTTAGAAAAACATTAGAAATAAATAAGGGATAATCTGTTTTTTAATAAGAAAGTCACCTGTGCATCTGTTTGTTAACTCTGCTTACTATACAAATCTTCAATGGTCAGATGAAACACTGCACTGTGATATAATGAGATAGTACAAGTAGTTTAGAAAACTTTTCAGATTTCTGTCATTTATATGTCAAAAGACTCCAGCTGACATGACTACAGCACAATTTTCCAAGACCATTTCCAAGGAGTTCTAAGGCCCCATAATAAAATCAAAATCAGATTTTATTTAAAATACAGACATTAATATTCACTTTTGTAACAACACTGAGATTGCCACTACTTATAAATTCTGATAATGGCAGTTTCTGGAAATGATTTGTTGCTCTGCTTCTCCAGCCCATTTGGTGACTGCTTTGATATATAAATTGTTTGCAGATCTATACACTCTGAAATTCTTCAGAGAAATATCCATCCTTCTTGTTTAAGTTCATAACTGTCAGAGGCATCTCCCAAATATCAATACATTTTCAACTTGATTTACATTGGGGTAAATCTCCACAAGGTCTTTTTTAATTTGTTTTTGTGGAGATTTTTCTATTTCTTTTTCTGTTGGTTTCTCCCCATCTTAGTCACTTTTCAGTTTCCACAACAGCGGTGCACTGTGTTTATTTCTAAGTTCTTTCATGGACCGTATGATCCATTTTAATGGCACACATCCTTTTGAATTACTGTCCTCTGTTCAATTAACATATTTTATATTCACTTTCTGCCAAAAGGCTAGGGTATATGAACCTTCTTCACTCCGCATGTTTTGTTTGCAGACAGCAATGAAGCTAGCAGTTTCCTTAAAATTTCAAGTTAATAGGTCCCTGAGTAATTAGTTGACATGAAGTGTCTACACTACTAACACTACACTACCTACCATGGCAAGGAATGGCACTGCAAAATTTAGCCTTCCAAAAACCCCAGAGCCTTAGTCTTGGAACATCTTGTGTTTACCTAAGGCCTGTTGATAAAGCAGCCTGATCCTCTTCCTGCTGAAATCAGTGATGGAATTGCCAATGACCTCAATAAGAACAAGGTTCCAACACCACTACCCTAAGGCTTTATTATTTCCAATTGTCTCGGTACACATCACAGGCATTAAGAAATGTGTCTCCACCTCAAAAGTAAATCCTTTGGGTGTGCAGCAGTAGATAAAACCACTTTCCACTGAGATAGCACTTTCTGTTTCAATACATTTTACAACTGATTATGCCTTTCAATCCCTCCAGTAAGATAACCACTTCATACTACAGACTGGAAAACCAGCACAGAGTTACTGTCATTTGCCCAGTGAAGCATGGGTGAAATTCCAACACCCAGCCCCTTTGGGTCCATGTCCCTCATCTGCTGGGAAGGAAGCTCACAAGTCTCTGTAACTAATCACCATTTCTCTTTATGAGAATTGAGCTACAGCTTCATAATCCTTTGTTAACATCCACATCTGTGATCTGACTCCACAGAAGAAAAACCAGTTATTTTTCTGTTCAAGGCCCAATCTCAGTTTGTTGAATCTGCCTCACATATCAGTGTCCAAAAGCTTCTCCAAGCCAGCTGGATAGAGCTTGGGCAGTGTTTCTAATCCCACAGCACATTTCCAGACTCAAACCTTCTTTGAAATATAGAATGAAAACCTTGGACAAAGCACCTGTAATGAGCATCTGAAATGTCCCTGTTACACACATACACTTCCTTAGAGCTTCCCCTGCCTTTTTGCTGGCCACAAACTTTGGCTACAGTCAGCAGAAAAGCAGAATGTTTATTCTTCAGGCACAACTAGCAGCACATCTCTGAAAACTGCCAAGTTATAGCAAGCCTGTTTCCTAGCATTCACTCCTTTTTCTGCAAGACTCATTGTTTCCACCCTTCCTGCCTTTTCCTCTAGAAAAAATATTCTTTTAACCTATATTCCAAAACTTATAATAGATCTCTGCTTTGGGCTTCACAGCAATTTTCTAGGCTGGTCCCTTTGTCAGATCAACCTTATGTATGAGTACCTGTGCAGAAGAGACACTGCTGTGGTCTTCAAGGGTCCTGACTGCTAAACAGCAGGAATACTTGGTCTTGCTTTAAATTACCCAATATCCTCACCTTCAGTATCTGAAAATACAGTGTGGCTCAGGGAAGATTATATTAGCATTAACTGAGCTCACACACCTGAATTTTGCTGCTCTCCTTACAATCTTGCAGCCTCACCTATCATATTAATAGCATTAGAATGGCTTCAGTATTAGCACTTAAAAAAGCAGAAACTGGTTTGAGCAAAGCAGATACCTGTTAACACTACAGAAAAAATAGATAGGAGAAATCTTCTTCCAGTTGCTAAATAAAAAATAATTATTGCATGCTTTCCACTCCCTTCTTAATTCTAGTTATCAGGTTCTTGCTCCCATCAGATACCTCAGCTGAGTCACAGTTAGTGAGTTGGCTGAAAATGCTGCATTTCCTCTTGCTTGTTCACTCTCAACTCCTCTCTATAAAAAGAATTGACCCATCTGCATACTTACTCTCCTACTATTGTGGTGTACTTAAAACTCTAAATAATGTGACAAAAATATAACTTAAGTATCTTTCTGACATATGGATGGAGTTCTGGAGGGCGCATTTTTGTGGTAAGCAGAGTTTGTTTTCCTTAGCTGGAAACACACGAGTTATACATTACTGTGAGGCAGATCATATTTACAATTGAATGTGCCTATTAAGATCTTCATACCCTCAGACACACAGCAGAGCTGGGGCTGCATCTGCCAAGGCAGTCAGGAGACATTAATGAAGCACACAGAACTCTGCTGCTGTCCAGAGGAAAGCTGATAGTAAACCAACAGACACAGTCACATGGGTTTGTTATATAATTTTGGTCTTTATTAAAATAGCCAAAATGCCTGGCTGTAGTGAGAGAATCTCTGTGAAGGAGCTTGTGTTTACAGTGGTGCTCCCAACCTGGAAACTATTGACTGTAAGACACCCGTTAAAACACTCCAGTGTTAGAGCTGACAAAAAACAGTGCAGAGGCCATAGACCTCATCTGGTGATTAGGAAGGGCACGGGGCAGACTCTAATTTCCCTTAAAAAGGGTACATTTTTCTCCCCAAAGCTCCAATCCACACCTCTCCCCAGCTGTGCCTGTTGCCCAGCCCTGCTCCTGTTTGCATCACAGCTGCCAGAGCACACAACCAGTGCTGTGCCCAAGGACAGCTCTGCCCTTGCACTGGTGCAGCCCCTGCAGGCACCACTGGAGGAGAGGTGGAGGTGATTTGTGAAGGTTGTTACAGGCAAGAGAATATCAAAATAAATAGGCTATTGGTACCCCTGATTTCTAACAGCTCCCTGGTACTGCAAGCCTGAGGTAATCAGCAACTGGGCAAGGGGCCAGACAAGGCTGAGTCTCTGCAACCAAACACTGCTGAAGTTGTTGAAAGACAATATAAAGGTGTTTTTGTCTCAGCTGAGACAGCTCCAGAACTCCACTGGGACTGCAGAAGGAACCTCAAGAGTCATGGACTGGCCTTATTATTTAAGGAAGTCACACCAGCTGAGGCCCTTGAACCCAGGTGGACACCGTACTAACACATTGAGCAAATGCCTCGGTGCATTGCTAGAGACTTTCAGCATTTATTTTTCATATTAAGATACAAAGTGAAAACATTCTTCAGAGGCCACCCTACACCATAAATTATCAAGAATTTGTTCTAATACTGACAGCTTATAAACTGCATGGGCTGGGTCATGGAGCTTTAGAGCTGGAAGAAATTCAGTTCCTTCAAACACAGGAGCTGGAATGAACTCATCAACAGAGACATAAAATTCAGTTCACTGAACCAGTTCTTTTTTCTTTTCCTTATTCCATGTAAGACTCCTGAAATCATTTCATGTATGTGAAATGTGAAACAGAAACTATTGAAAAGAGATAGTGCATGTGAATAAATATAAATATAAATACTGGAAGTATAATAACATGTTAATAAATTACAAAAAAGTCAACAAAAATAGAGAAATTGCAGATATTATGGCAGCTGTCCATACTTATCACCACAAAAAGACTTGTTTTTAGATGAAATAATGTTGTATTTAAAGGGAAGGTTCAAAACAAAAGATACTTTAGTTCAAGAAAAAGATTAACGTTAATAAATGGAAGGTTCTGATTACCAAAAAAAGTTTCAATAGGAGGAAGAAATAAACATACACAATGTTTAAGCTATGGGAAATTCTCCTGAATGCTGTGCTCAAAACTACATTTTTACTATGTGCTTGACATTCCTCTGAATTTAATACCTGTATGTGTACCATGAAGAAAACATTTGCAGTGTGTGGTGGGGGGATATTATAAATAACTTTTCCACATCTAGTTTCTACTCACAGTAGGATCTGCAGTGGGATGAAATAAGCAGAGCATAGCTTAAACTCCCCATAAACCAAAACAAAAGGCATCACAATATTTCATACAGATCATGTACATATATATCAGTTTTCTGATATAAAGACCAGCAAGCTGGTCTTTATGACATTTTGCAGTGAGGTACTGAACACTTATTAGAGGCTGCATAAAAATGACTGGGGATTTATCGCCCTCTTGTGAATAGGGGAAAAGTTACAATCTTCCTGAAAGTGAAGGTGCAGTTGTTGCTGCTACTAAAGAATCCTGTAGTAAAAACACATCTATACAATTAATAAACAGAAATTCAGATTACTAGAACAGTAGGAGCATTGTTTACTGTAATAATTATAATAATTTTACCAGAAAAAGGATAAATTACAATTAAAAATAATTCTATTCAAATCAGAACAAGCAAGATATTTTTTCCATGTAAGCAGGAAGACAGTAATCTAAACTCCACAAAATCACTGCCTAAAGCATTGATGTCAAAGCACAGACTAGCTTAAAGGTGTGAAAACCCTCCCTGACTGCAGCCCCAAAGCATCCTTCGATTGCAAACGGAGCAGGAGGATGAAAACATCTCTTTTTGCCATGCAGAAGATGCTGCCTTTTAACTGCAAAGAATAGTCATGGGTGTAAATCCAAATTTGTTTGCAGATGCCAGTGAAGTTTGCAGACAGGAGCAGATGTGTCTTGGTCCAGCACTCCACAGCACTCCAAAGGAAACTAACTCAACACTGGGAAGCCATCACACTCCTGCTTATTTTTATGGAACTTCCTCTTTGTGGCACTCCTTTCTTCCCTGCTGCTCTGCACCCACTCAGGGTGTCAATGCTCCTTTCCTTCCCCATCTCTGTCTACTGCCCCTTTCCTTTACCAAGAGACCACTGAAATCAAGGCAAAAGCCATAAAATGTTCAGGCAAAGTCAGCACCCCTCATCTAACAAAACTCCAAGGTCAAGGAGTTGTTGGACACCAGGGTTTCCATTTCACACCTTGTCCTAAGGATGGGCAGCTACATCATCCTTCTACCCTTCCCTTCCTCATGTACCCCTCACTAACTCAATGCTCCAAAGCGAGCCCTTCCAAACTAAACAACTCTGCAACTGCTGACTCCCACACACTTCCCTATGTCCCTCATCAGACAGAGTGCCCACCAGTTTCCTCTCAGGCTCAGCCTAGGATGTCACCACACAACCACAGGCTTTCCTGGGCAGCCATGGGCCCCTCCTGGGTGCATGCACAGCACACCCTGTGTGTCAATACAAATTCATTCTGGTCTTCTGTCACCACACCTAGTAAGAAGATGGCTCTCTCCTGTACATCTGCAACAAAGAAACCTTACCAATGCACTCTCCTGAGATTATTATCAAGGTATGACATCAAGAAGTCGAATGTCATTTGATCACAAGTAACAGAGGACCCTCGCCCTGAGAAGCAATAATAACACTGCCTTAGAGGAATCTGAGAGCTTCTGTTTGTTTGTGCTGCCTTCCCTAATTTAAAATAAATAAAGCATAAATCCTATCAAAATGAAGGCATCACCAAGCCCTACTAGGACAACATAATAACCATTCCCCTGAAAAACTATGTATTAATACCACTTAGCATAATAAATATTCAAAACAATACTGCAGTAAAATATAAATTCACCTGTGTCTTTCCTCTTCTTAGTAGTGACTGTTAATAAACAGCTTTATAGCTACTATATTTAAATGCAATTAGTTCCATACGTTTCTGGCTTAATAAGAAATAATACATATTCATTTCTGCTCATTAACAGTCAGTATATAACTCTTAGCTAATGAACATTCCATTATGTTCTCTGAATACATTGTGGGATAAATTCTCTTTTTGTTGCTCATATCAGTTCACCTCAATTCAGTTGCTGCTAATTAAAATTCTTTTGCCTCATGTAGACAAACCTGGGTTTTTTGGAGTCCCTGGAGACTTTTTTAAGAGTTCTGTTTTATCTTTATGTACAGTCAGCTCTCTAATTAATGCTTTAAATAGGTTAAACTTTACTGAGACTCTTGGGTTCAGTTCAAAGGGAAAAAAAACCCCAAATGGTAATTTTATATCTCATTCTCACACAAATCACTGGAGTCTCTCTTTTTCTTTAAATCTACTTTTTTCTTTTGTTTTCAGGTGAATTCAATAATCAGGAAGGTGCCACTTTGAGAGGACTGGGAGTTGGAGATGCCCCATCATCAATGGAAAGCTTTCCTTACCCAGAGGAACAGAAGAGAAATTCTTGTCAAGTTGTCTAGTTCTGCAGCCAGCTTAGGTGAGGAAGGAGGAATCTCCAAGGGGACACACCCAGTGGACTCCCTGAGATAACACCACCTCTATTTTCACTCAGAATCAGCAAGAGTCAATGCAATTTTTTTCCAAACTGTTATCAGAGCTGGCTCAGCAATCTATCTGCCTGTCTAGAACCAAAAGTCCAGCCAAGTCCTACCTACTCCACTGAGATTAACACCACACAAGCAAAGCATTTACTGAAGTGTGTCCATTTGCAGAGGTCATTATCAGTATGACTTGCTAAATGAAGGGATAAGGTTCTTGCCTCTAACTTATTTGCCTTATGTCCATTAAGCATTGCAAAGAGAAGAGAATTCAGCAGAAGAAGCTTCAGGGAACTTTCAGCATGAAGTTTTCCTCTTTGGTGCAGCACGCTAGGACTCTTTTACCTGCACTTATGGGCTGGCATGGATAACACACTGGGGACAGCAACTTCTCTCTGAAAAAAACAGCTAAAAAAACCTCTCAAATTGAATGAAGCATTTGTAAACTTACCAAGCAAACACTGTGAACCACATGTGCATCAAGATAAGGAATATAACAGAAAGTCTAACATTTAGGGAAGAAGGGACAGAGGCAGAGGAACAAATGTCTGTAAGAGAAAATACCGAGGAATACCCAAGAGAAAGATTAGGGGTATTTCATTTCTATTTAACATTAAATGAAAACTCCAAGATGCATCTATCTCAGCACTTGTCTTAGAAGAAAAGAAAAGATAGGTCTGGGTTTGTGTAGACATGATGCCCCCATGAGTTCCTGCTTGCAAGTCAGCACCTCCTCCAGTCGCCAAGTACCTGAGCACTGTGAAATGAACAGTCCAGAACTGCTTTCCTTACTTCAAGTTTCACTAAACCAGTGAATTCTACTGGGGGACATGCAGAGCTGGATTCCCAGGGGACTGAAGCTGATTGGCAGAACCCTAAGGACTTACATATCCTGTGTTACCCAGCCTGCCAGTGCCATTTTACGTGGCATGAGACTGAGGTTCTATGGTGCACAGTCAGGGCAGAAAGACCTTTGAGTACACACAGCTTACCAGGATAATGCTGGAAGACTGTCCCCGGTGGAGAAAGACAAACTTCATGTGACCTGTGTTACACCTTCTGGCCGCCCTGATGGCTGGAGAGAGCACTGCTGTCAGCTGGGCCCAGATGGGCACTTAGCAGGCGTTAGCAGGCATTCTTCCAGGGGGGAGGCACTAACTGAACTGGCATTAGGGGACCATGGCCTAGACAAGCAAGCAAGAGAGAAAGCAAGCCAGAAAGCCAGAAAACAAGAAAGAAAGAAAGGAAGGAAGCAAGAAAGCAAGCAAGAAAGCAAGAAAGAAGTTGTTGATTTGAGAACAGAAACACATGGCCATCTACTGCTGTCCTCACACACATTTGTCACAAGTAGTTCATATTTAGTACCACAGAAATAACCCAGAAAATCCGAATGGCACTTTGCATGAAGAAGTTTTTTAGCTAGTCCTTGAGAGGAGTTGTTTTTCTTACAAGCAGTGAACACATGCTCCCCAGCTGCTGTGTGCAGCAGTGCTACACGGCCAGGCCAGGAGATGGCAGATTTTTGTCAGACAACAGCTGGGAGCAGGTCAGACACGAGCAGGTTTTCAATATCAAAAATGTTTTTATAAAGGTAAAACAACAGCCCTGATCAAAAGAATTAAACGGACAAATGTTTAAAAGGGCACATTCTTTTAGCCCCTGGTTCAGATTAGGAATTACTGACACAAGAGTTTAAAAAAAGGTTTGCAAATATTTCATATTCTGCAGTATATGCTTTTGCCTACTGCACATTTTATGATAAGATGTTAAAGTATATTTTTACAAAAATGAGGAAGAGAGTAAACTGTCCCAAAGGCAGCTATGATAAGGCTGATATCTTAGTCCAGTTTAGACTGTATATACACAATTTATATTAAACATTATAAAGCTGCATACACTTAAAAAAAAAGCTCTCTCTTTATGAGAGAGAAACATGGGTTTTCATGTATCACTAATATGATTCCTTTGGATTCTACACAGAAGCAACACCTGCTCCAGAGCCACTTTTCTACAGTTTCTAGGCAGAACCAAGGTATAGGGTAAGCTCTTCAAGAAAAACATACACTGTCCTAGTGACCTGCAAAACTAAAGCTGTGGTTTCAACCAAGAAAAATAACAAGTAGCAAGCAAATGCTATTTATTCCCTTGATGTCCATCTTTAGCACCATATAAAGCTTTTTGATGAAAGATTCCAGATACCAGCTTTGCAGAGGCTTGGTGGTGTTTAGGTTAGCAGTGCATTGATCAAGATTCAATTTATCATAGATTCACAGACAAAAAAGGAATCATTATTCAAGAGAGATGCTGACCCCAATTCAGCCAAAAAATTAAATATGATCGCACTGTCCCACGTGCTCTGAACACTAAAGGGTTTTTTGCACTGTGCTTGCATTTTGGTACTTGTGATGTTAAGCCTTTCAAATGGTGCTATAGCTAATCAGCCTCAGAAGAGTGGAAAGTTTATCATTAATATTGTTGTTTTTAATAAATGCACAAGACACCAGCAACACTAATCTACACATGAAAAGCATCATGTCTGCAAAGCCACAGTGTGAGTCACAGGATCAGGCTGGTGGCAAAAAAAAAAAAAAAAAAAAAAAAAAAAGAAAAAGCCGACAATATCATATAGGATATAATGATATAATTTGTCAGACACAAATTAATCCTTCCTGCCCACTCAGTTGCACTGGTCAGGCCTCCTAGCAGTAGTATTTCCTGTTTGGGTACCTCAAGAAAGATATTCATTGGAGAAAAGCCAGAGGAAAACTTTAAGTATGCTCAGATATGTAGAAACTATCACCTGGGATGGAAAATCTGAAAACGTTAGTCTGGTGAAAGCATAAGAGAATCATAACACTACACAAGTGTGCAAAAACTAGCTGCAGAGAGGAGAGGGACCAGTTCTTGTATCCACTGAGGATCATTTGCAATGACAGAGATTGTTCTCAGATACAGAAAAAAATAATTTCAAGGCATTAACAGAGAAGTGCTGGAATGGATCAGCTAGAGAAGCTATGGGCTTTTAAATTTTAAAATCATCTGCCAAAATTGGAAGAGGTAGAATTGATCTTTCTCCTCTGGAGTTCCCCCCAGCCTTACTTTCTGTGACGACTGTGCTGATCCAGTTCATTCACAGCTCTCAGCTTTTTCAGAGGACAATGCTGGTTTCAAGGACTGGCAACCACAGGGAAATCCTGGAAACCAGCCAAGGGAAATCCTACACTCATCAAGCTTCCATTATAGGCAGGCTTCAGTTAGCCCAAATATATCATTATGACTACTCCTTAAGCACCTGCAGTTGCAAAACACAAATAATAATTTTATAATAATTAACTTTTGTGAATGTTGATGGTATCTTTGTGGAAGCAGAGACGTCAAAGTGGGAACTGAACTACGAGATGTTTATAATTAGTTTCATTACAGCAACATGAACAGTCTAGCAACATACAGACAACTGTTTTGCCAGGAAGTACCAATATTTTCATGTGAAGGAGAAACTGGAAAAGTACCATAGCAAAACCAAGTGTTTGAACCAATGTCACACAAGAGGCCAGCGGCCTGAGCCCAGCACTGGCTGCACAGACAGACTGGCGGCTCAGCCCCACCACCGGACCGGATTCCTGCGAGAACCCAAAAGCCTGCTTCCTAAATGTGGTCAGCGTGGAACTTCCTCTTGGGTTGAAAGTAGCAGCAGTCAGGCAGGCCGGCAGAAGGTGCCCGAGGACAGTGTTTTACCGCACCGCCGGCCCTGCAGAGCCGCTCCTGGCGCATCCCTCAGGGCAGACGTGTGGGAAGGGATCCCACGGGCATCCAGCACGCAAAGAAAGGCTGCAGCGGATCTGTACACCTCACGTGCTCAAGAACCAGAATCACTGTACCAGCCTTAAATGGTGAATACCTGCAGTGGTGAAAATGCACCATTTTCCTAGAAACGGCCTCTGCCTTGTGCCATGATCGCACTTGCCCCTCTCCTCTCCCAGATAACGGCCCGCGTTGCTCCCAGTGCTTATGAATATCGCCCGGCGACCGCAACCCGGCGAACGCGGCTCAGCCGCGGTGAGCACGGCGCTGACCGGCGCGGGGCAGGGCACGGGCACGGCTGACGGGACAGGGATCCCAGCGCCGGGCAGGGCACGGACATGTCTGCGGGGACAGGAACGTCAGGGCTGCCACCGCCCGCCCGCCCTCACCTGCCCGAGGCGGGGCTCCCG